>JBBYHH010021559.1:0-16668 GCA_038382905.1 Daphne laureola
ATTTTATGTGAAATCCGAATTGTATATGGATTCAATATGTTTGAATTGTACATGATTGAGATGGAATAACATGTAATACATGTTAATGGTGGATCTAAAATCAACAAAAAGGATACAAGGTGTATGATTCAGACACACACAAAGTATTTGTTTCAAGAGATGTTGATTTTTATGAAACTGTATTCCCCTTCAAAGATGTTGACGATTATGCTCCAACTGCATCACTACAACAAAAAAGAATTGTTGTAGAAAGTCAAGCTCTTGAAGATGAAACCCAATACAACACTCAGCCTGTTGACAATACACCTAAACCAGTGTAAGCTGCAGAAGACTTATCCCAAGTAAGGTCTGAACCTAGACCTATCAGAAACAGAAAGCCTCCATCTTATTTGAATGATTATGAAGTTGGAAGACCAAATGTAATAGAGTCCTCATCATCCATGGCCAATCAGTCTTCTTTGTGTAAGTCCTATTCTATCTCTGATTATGTATCTTTTAACAAATTTTCTACCAAGTACAATTTGTTTGCTGCAACTATTGATGCAAACAGAGAACCTCAAACACTTGAGGAAGCTATTCAAAACCCTAACTAGAAAGCAACCATGGAAGATGAAATAACAACACTTGAGTTGAATAAGACCTAGACACTCACCTCTCTTCCAAAGAACAAGAAAGCAATAGGCTACAAATGGGTTTTTCTCTTCAAGTACAATTCTGGTGGTACCATTGAACACTATAAGGCTAGGCTAGTGGCCAAGGGCTACAATCAACAAGAAGGAATAGACTACAATGAGACATTTGCCCCAGTTGTAAAATTAACAATTATAAGGTGTATGCTGGCAATTGCAGCAGCAAAGAACTGGAGTTTGCATCAACTGGATGTCAGAAATGTATTTCTGCAAGGGGATTTGTATGAAGAAATATACATGGCACTACCACTTGGCTACAATAGCAGACAATCAAATCAGGTTTGCAAATTGCAAAAATCCTTGTATGGTCTCAAATAAGCCCCACGCCAATGGTTTGAAAAGTTTTCAACAACACTGAAATCCTTTGGCTTCAAGCAATCAAAAGCTGATTACTCATTGTTTACAATGAAAAATGAAGAAACTTTTACAGCAGTTCTTCTCTATGTTGATGACATAATAGTTGTAGGCAATAATGAAGGGTTCATTACAAAGCTCAAGGACTATATGCATAAGAAATTCTACATCAAAGATCTAGGAGTCCTAAGATACTTTCTGGGTCTTCAGATAGCAAGATCAAGTGATGGAATACTTCTATCTTCGAGAAAATACTGCCTGGGTATTTTGTCTGATGCAGGAATGGTTGGTGCTAGGCCTGCTGCTTTCCTTCTTCCACAACAGCATCATCTTGGTGCAATTGAAAGTCCTCCTCTAAAAGACTCTATTGTATACATAAGGCTTATTGGTAAACTCATTTACTTGACAATTAGCAGACCTGACATCACCTATTCCACAAACCTTCTCAGTCAATTCATGCATGCACCCAAGGAAGCACATCTTGCAGCTGCCATGCATGTTCTTCGATAGCTAAAAGAATCACCTGGAAGAGGATTAGTCTATTCATTATCGAATAACCTAAAGCTTGAAGCATTCTGTGATGCTGACTGGGCAAGCTACCCCCAAACAAGAAGGTCCACAACAGGATACCTTACTAAACTTGGCTCCTTTCTCATTTCTTGGAGATCAAAGAAGCAAACAACAGTTTCACGATCATCAATTCCCTATGGTTCTGCATTGTGATAATCAGTCAGCCTTGCATATTGCCAACTACCCTGTGTTTCATGAAAGACAAAACACATTTAAATAGACTATCACTTCATTCATGACAAAGTCTTATCAGGTGAAATCTGCACCAAATGTTTGTCCAACAACCTTCAACCAGCTGACTTGCTCACCAAGGCACTTGGACGTGATCAATTCCTCTTTCTTCTCATCAAGTTGGACAATGCCAATCACCATGCTCCAACTTGAAGGAGGGTGTTAAAGTTAGAGCACTCCTAATCCAAGTCTAATAGGATTACTTGTTGTGAAAGTTATGTCAGCTGTACACCTAGTTCTAGTTTACTTCTAAGTCTGCAAGTGTTCTATTGTTACACATCTGTACAAAGAGAAGTGTCCAACATCAACTAGAACTAGGTTAAGTATGAGTTGTATATATGTTTAACTCGATCATAATGAAGGCTAAGGAATTGTGCTCATAACATCCCAAACCTTCTTCTACTTCTCTAACTTTTAAACATACGTAATACATAATGAATCTAGTTAAGTACATAATGCATTCACTTACATACCAAACACATCCAGGTACATACGAAATAATGAAGATAAAAAGAAATTTTGATTTTTTTTAGCTATATCCATAACACATAATTCATCTATTTAAGTAGATAAAACTTTTACTTACATACCAAATACATTCAGGTACATACAAAATACAAAATGCCTCACTTTTATAAAACACCCTCCCACTTGTTGCTTTCTCTTTTCTGACCTTTGACAGATTATTGCTGCTGATATGGAGAGTAACACCATTGATTGTGATGGATATATATCACCCATCAAAATGATCAATGGCCATGCTATATTACTCCTGATCCACTTTGCAAACTTCAAACCCCAATTGCATCAAAAAATCAGAAACCTTACATTTTCCAATTTCATAGCCTCCGCATCTGTGAAGCCTCACCCTCTGTTAGTCTCATTGAATCGTTCACTTAATTATCATCATTGATATCATAATCACTTTAACAATTTTGAAACTAAAAACCGTAGTCCGATCGCCAACCAACCTCTTTGGATTTCTGGGTTTGGTGGGCAACTAGTGAATTAAACAAGCAAAACAAGGATTCACTTCTAAACGATGCCTCCTTCCATTTTGTGTTCAAAATTGTGTATTCTCTAGAAAGTGGAAACTTCACCACCTAAAGCGTGAAAATTAGGATTTGCTAAGAATTATACTCACCGATCCCACGATCTCTAAAACCACGTTTCCACATTCCACCTAAAATTAATTATGCGATTTGTTTTCTTATTTTCTTTTTCTTTTTCTGTTTTTGAAGAAACGGGATGACTGACATCGTTAACTGGGTGCATTGCACCTGGTACATTGTATCTAAATTCCTGTGAGAGAATGGGACCGGGGAGAAGAGGTGGAGGTCTGCTCGGGTAGGAGGGCATTGGCGGTGTAGGCGACGGCGCGTGGGAGCAGCCAAGGAAGGAGTTGGTTAGAGGCGATGGACGGAGCTGGTCAACGAATCAGGCTAAAATTTTTTGGTTTGAAAGGGATAGTTACTCAATTGTAAGATTTAGAGAATATTAGGGTTAATTTGAAGTTTTTGTAAGGGTAATTAAGCAATTACACAAAAGTAATGGAAATTTTAACAGTAAATCTAACAGAAGGACCGTCAGTGCATATTTTTTAAATTTACCGGATGAATTTGAGATGAATTCTTAAAACATGACAAAAATAGGACACACATCAAAGCTAAGGGACTATTCATGTACTTTACTCAAAATAAAAGTGAAAATGATCATTTCATTTGGGACAATTTGCTTTTCAATATTTTGGCAATACGTTTGGGATGGAGGGAGTAGTATAGTTTCAAAAGAAATTGAAGTACCTGGAAACAAAACAAAATGAAGAGATCTCCTAAATTATGTTATGTTTGAAAAAATATGGAATTGAAATAAATTCGACGTCAATGATCATTTTGCATTCATTGTAACAATAGATATTATGGATGATATTGAGGATCATGAACTAAGGTCTATTGAGGAATCTAGACGTAGAAATGATTACAAAAATGGAAATACACATTTGAGGCATAATTAAAATCCCTTACAAAACAGTATGTTTTCAGAATTGTTACCCGTACACCTAAAAGTGTAAAACCAGTGGATGCAAATGGGTCTTTGATGTGATCCCACTAGCTTACAGAGCCCCTAAACCTAACCGTAACCTGTGAAACAAGAAAAAAACTGAAAGCGTGAATGGTGAGAAATGAAGGTATCTTGAAGGCTATGACTTGGTGAGTGAGCAACATGCAAGGTATGAGGAGCAAGGAGCAAAGCTCAGGCGTATAAATCTCACCACTGGAAGAACTATATCGGTAAAATGGCCATAGAATGCTCCGACTTTGGAAGGTTGTAACTTTGGACTTCAGGCTTCAAATGATGCAGTTCAAAAGCCTAACTTGTATCTTTTTGAATCAGATTTCCAATGGGACTAGTCTTAAGCCAAATGGATGTCTAAACAAGTCTAGAGAGGCTTCATAAGTAAAGTACACTAGCAAGGACTATGGAAGCTACACCACCAAGCTGAACCACAACTTCCAAGAGCCATGACTACTTCATATGACCACCAAATAGGGTGAATCAATAGTTTATTTTGAAGTTCAGAATGAGAGGAAGATCATGGCATTAGTTTCATATCATTTGGAGCTTTACCTTGGCCTGGGTGAGATTTGGAAGTTTGATGAACAAACATGTTATGGCGTGATGATGGGTAAACCCGTACTTGACGAGCCCTCCTTTCATTTGGTCACCAACTCCACATCAAATCAACTCTCATTAGGTTCACCAGCCCCCTCAAGTCAGACACAAGTTAAAATAGGCATGGGACTCAACTTATTTTGGTGTATTGAAACTTTATTTGGAAAACAAGCTAGGGTTAGACATAAGCTCTTATGGCTCTAACTTAGTTAGCTAATGGTTCTACGACACTCTAGAATGTTCCTAGGTTTAGAATTTCAGATTTGGAACCTATATAATTTTCCCTCCTTTATTGTAACAACTTAGAAGTCTTGTGGTAATGTTTCAAGCATAGTCTTGGAACCTTAGAGATCTCAACTTCCTATCTTCCATATCCAGCCCTTGGAGATTGCATCTAGCTTTAAGATTTGACTTTGGTGTTTGAACTTCCCAAGGAAGATAAAGGTTGATAGATTGTGCTATCAACACGTTGATCACAAATCACACTTGTTGCTTCTAATTCCTATTAGTCAGGCAAAGGTTTTGGTGTAAGCAGTGTATGTCAGGCAACTTTGTTTAAGTCCTCTTAGTCAGACATTTGTAAAGGCATGTGTGTTAGACATTGATAAAGTCCTGTAAGTCACGTAAGTGTAAGTCTTGTGTGTTAGGAAACATTTAGTAAATCCTCTGTGTTAGGCATCAGTTTTAATAGATTAACTCTCAAGTGGATCTTGAGGAGAGGATGTAGGTCAAGTGGACTGATTCTCTATAAATCTATGTTTCCTTCCACACTTACTTTACTTCATCAAGTCTTTGATAACTTGCTTTACAAGTGGTTTTCAAAACACTGCTTATCAACTCGTTGAGAAGGTTTTTAAACAGTTCTATTTTGAAAGTTAGCAAGTTGTTTTTAGGGATCAGAGCCAATTCAACCCTCTTGGTTGTATTTGGGACTACACCAAGGGCTTGATTTCCATGCATTGAGCTTAATATCTGCCGTATCATTGCACCTGCAAAAGATCAAACAAATTCAAGTAAAGTGAATCAAAGTATACTAAGATACACTCAAAAGATGAATTATTTGACCTAAAACACCTTGGAAATGTGTATGTGTATGACACAAAATACTTATTTAGAAGGACTGTACCAAAGCACTCTTATATTTTATTGAGGCTTAAATAATTTCCATTATTCTTTTCGAAACCTTACTTATTCCTAAGAAAGTTCCTGGGAACTATGGACCAAAATCCCTTATGCTTGTCTGTAAGATTTGAGCTCACAACAATTGGGATTAAAGCAACGAGTTCAAGTTTGTACATTTGTAAAAATGTTTTAAGAAAAGTCTAAAGTAGTATCTAAATTCTCTTTTGAAGAACTGGTAAGTTCAAGTTCATTAAAGATGACTAGTAAGTTTTTAAACTTAGATCTTCTTTAGGTTAGTTTCTTAGTTATCAATTGTTGGTTCTAATACCTTGTTGTTTGTGTGATTGAGCATAATTTTGTAAGATCACTTAGACGAATGATAGATTGAGTAACACAGAACCTGACATAGTTGAAACCGAAATAAGTGACTTAGAACCCAAGGGTTAAAGCTTAAATTATTAAGGCATGTTCCTTGAACTGAACTATTAAACTGGAATGTTACTCTTCGTCTGTTAAGCATGTTTTTTCTCATTCAATTGCTTGTTTTCTACTGTATATATTCTTGAGAGTCTTTTAGGTTAGGTAATAGGAAGTTTGGATAGTACCTGTATTTTTAGGTAGTCTTGCATACAACTTGTTAGTGTTAGGGTTGTGTGCATGTTTCTTGATAGATTTAAGAATATTCTTTCTTTTCTACCTATAGTTGTGATTAGATGACCTCAAGAGAGACTAGAGTTAAAAAGCTCAGAGCTCAGTAACTGACTATACTGATTGTAATGATAGAAATGATAATTGTATTGTTGGGTGATCAATGGTGGTTTTACCTCATTGCAAGCATGGAATACTTGCAACAAATCAAATAAATTTATAAAACACCTTACTCAACCTTGTTACGTCGTTGTGAGCACAAGGCATTGAGTAAGGGATCGAACCCAAGAGAATCAAGAGTTTAAGGTCTAAATGTGTATGAAATGCAAATATGGCAACAAAGAGTGTGAAAATGAATGCAAATAATAAAAGCAAATGCAAACAAAGAGGAGGTGAAAATCAACACTTGTAGATTCTCAAGTGTACGACTCTCTAAGGTTGGTTCATGCATGTTAGATGTCATATGTCCATCTCAACTGGTGGTTTAGAGGTGAACTATCCCTAATCCACTGATCAATCATAAAGGTCACCTCTAACACCCCGTGAATCGATCAACTCCCCAATCTAGTTGTAGAGATATCTCTCTTATGGACAACTAGATTAAGTATGATGGAGTTTCTAAAATCCACATACTCAAACATGAAAAAGCCCATCGAATCAATACCTAAGTCCATGCATACCAAGAGCATCACATACAAACTATATTAGCACAAATTCCTATGAGATAAATAAATCTACCTATTCCTACTCAATTTATCACATCAAAACATCAAGGGTTTATATCACAAGTGTCCAATCTGTTAGAGGTGAGTTATGAAGATTGGTTCGCTTTCCTCTCAGATAAGTAGTCCATCTCTCACAAAAGCTGCCCTAGGGGATGCGCGTGAGGCATTACAATGCCTAACCTTCGCCACCAACTAGCTTTTCTAGAGTCATAGACAACTCTAGAAAGCTAGCCAACAGATCACGCAAGGTCTAAATTGATCAAATTTCTCTCAGACATTTGATCAAACACCTAGGTGTACATGAGTCTAAGTGATCAACAAACAACACATATGCGATGCAAAAATGGGAGGGGGGTTGATATCTAAGCATACAAGATCATAGAAATGAGTTACTTAAATTTTGTCCCTGAGTTTGGTGTCTATTGACTGAGAATTTGATTGATTATTTTGTGTTATGATCTACACCTAAACTGTTATTGAAATCGAGTTTGTAGAAGCCTTCTAGGTGTGACTCTCTTTGACACTTGCTTGCTACCAATGTTCCTTGTTCAAGCATGCTAGTCACTTTCTTTAAATATAGGCTAGACTTCTTGCACATTGTGAATGCATAGTCTTTTTATTGCCTTTGATGCCTTTTTAGAAGCATGTGTAGGAAGTTTAGTGTAGCCAAAGACTCTTTCACTTGTTGGCCATAAACCATAAGCATGATCTCCTATTGTTTGTGGACTATGTTAGTTCTTGGTTTGGTATTGATTCTCCTCCCTTGTTGTCATCTCTACTTCTTGATCACATAACTGATTCTTGATTGAAGTTTTATGAATTGGAGCATCGTTATGATTGGAAAGCTTGAACCCTTGCATGATTACTCCTCACACACTGTTTGCAGCCATTCTTTATTGTCTGAACCTGCTTATTATCTTAATACTCTTAGTTTATTCAATGATTTCTTCTTGTTTGAAATGATTTACTATTTTGATTTAACCCCTGCATGATGCCCTCCTAACCTTGCTTGTTTTCTAAGAAACTAAAATGAACTTAGGGAAATCTCACATATAAAACCAACCAAATACGATTAATCCTTTGATGTCTTATTTTACTAATCTGACAACTTGAGTGTGCAGGAGATGTACAGGAAGTCCTAGTTTATATGGTCGATGATGATTGGACCGGAACCACTCGATAAATGAAGTGGGAGTAGGGCCTGAGACCGGGTTCTGGGTTAACAAAAACCCCTTTGTCTGAGCAAGCTAAGTACAATGCTTAGAAAATAACTGTCCTAGGAAGCTACAAAGGTAACTAAGGACTTGTTACTACTTTAGGCCTTTCTCTTTATGTTTTCATTTTTATTTGTAACTCTGTAATCTTTTCTTATTGAACTAGAACACACTTAAACTTTGATGTGTAGAAGGATAGTACCAAATGACTCTTATATTTTATTTTTAGGTTTAGATAAGATTTCCATTCTTCTTTTACAAACCATACTTGTTCGTAAGAAAGTTCCCAGGAGTTGTGCATCCAAATCCCTTCTGCTCGTCTGTAAGATTTGGGTCCATAACAAAATCGGTGTTTATAGTTAAAAATATATATTTTCTCTTCAAAGTGAAAATGTAAGTCAAATGTAACTATTAAACGGGGATGGAGTGAGCAAAAAATAACCATGTATTCTTATTTATGTTGCCCGGTTCAAAAATTAAGACGGGAGCAAAGAACCGATAACACATAAGAAATCTCCTGAATCCAGACTATCGCTAGAAATACAACCCTAAAGTACAAACTCTCAAATTCCTAATATTCATAGAAATAGCATGAATGCATACAACCTTGATATGGAAACAAACATGTGAAGCAGATGCATTAGACTAAAACAATTACAACAAGATAAGAAAGAACCAACATACAAGGAATAACATATGCATGTATATGTAATACTTGGAAGTTAACATGAGGGGAAATGACACCAACAACGATGGTAGTCATAAATTTGATACAAATTTAACAACTCCCATGTGATTTAAGAATATACATGCCAAATGATAAATTGGATAAAAACTAGTTTGGGCAATGGCAGATCCATTTAATTTTTGTTGTGGGACAAATTTGAAACTATACAGAAGTTTTAAGTGATTAGATTATAGGAATTTAGTATTTAGTCTCTAAGGTAAGGGAATAATAGTACTTCTATATGTAGTATGGGGATATGTATGTAACAAGATCCTGGTATAAGGTAAGGGAATCATAGTACTTCCATATGTAGTATATGAATTTTTGTTGTGGGAGAAATTAAAACTTGTTCTCTCTCTCTATATATAACTCAGTCTCATATATGAGAAAGAACTAATTTAATTGGAAGACTCAGGCTCATAATTGGTTTCAGGAATTTGGTTAGATAGTTGCACTTGTGGTTCTGGTTGCAAGAACACAATTTCAGTGCAACAAAGGTACTGGTCCAGAGCTCCATTCTCACCATTGGGTTCAATCACTTGTACACACCAGTCATTTTTATTTAACAAACTGACCTTCTTTTGAATTGGCCAATATGTTCGACACCAATTGTTTCAAATATTGTAGTTAAACTGGCCATCACTCTCGAAGAGGGATTCGTAAATATCATCATCTCCTAGCTCATATTCATCATCTTCCATGAATGCCAAGAGATCTTCCTTCACTGTAATCGTATAAGATGTTTTTTATGTAATTCTCTCCATTCTCACTTTTAACCTTGCATGTGAAGTAAAACTTTCCTATGAACGTAGGAAAAAATAAGTGATTTACATCCATGTTCAAAACAAAAAAAGAAAAGAAGAAACATAATCAAGATCATAGATGGAGTATATTTTGTTGGCAACCCCAAATGGTCAAATGAAGTAGAAGACTTTTTCACTAGTAGCTAAACACCAAAGTGAAAATAGCATATTGATATTAGGATAATATCCATTAACAATTTCTAAGCTAAGATCAGTTCTAAAAATCGGTTTCTTTATACCAAATTCTCTCAACAAAAAAATAAACAATAAACTTGATTGAATTAGGGGAGACACAACTATATGATATCCATTTTCTATCAACATTTTTACTATTGCATTAGTTTTTATCTTAAACAGTTGAGCTCCCTTTTTTAATTACTAAACAGACAAATCCAGAATCTCTCAAATTTATATTTATTAATTGACCACTTCTTGTTTAAGTTTTAGAACTTAAACCCAACCCCCAAAGTTCCACAAAATTATCCAAAACATTTTCATGGTTTCTAGAATTTAAGTAGCCATATCTAGAACCAAACAAGGTCCATTCTTCTTCTTCCCCTTCATGGCCCAAGGACACATGATTCCTGCCATCATCAAAGCCACCCTCTTCGTCCATTGCCCATAGAAGAAGATGGCCGGGTTTAGGAAATTTCCAAAACTAAACTCTAAAAAGACCTTTTTAAGACATATCATTAAAAACAATAAAGAAATTATTTGCAGCAAATTACATATAACTTGAAAACATGTCCCTAAACTAAAAAAGCATTAGTGAGTTTTATTTCAATGGGCTGAGGAATTGCATCTGAGAACATAAGATTTAGGAGTTGATTATAGGAAAAAGATGAGATGTGGAGCGAGGATTGACACACTTGTGTTGGCCGACGTGGATGAGGGTCATTGACAGTGATCTTGGATTTTCGCTCCATGAATAAGGAAATAAGTGTTTATGAAGCGAAAAGCCAAGGCAATGAGTCATGTAGATCTTTACAGACCCGAGAAATCCAATTCGAGGCACGCACTACAAAAATTCACTACCAACAGCAGTGCAATAACATTTTTAAGGTTCTTCTTGCACCGCACGTCATTGAATGATCAAATAATATAGTTTTGTAGGCATTCTTAGAAAAATGTTAGAAATAGGCAAAATAATGGCTTGTACATATGGTGGTTCAAGGATTTGATGAGTACTCATGGGGGCCTCAAGGTAGATTTCACCATGGCAAGAGGGTTGTTTCATCATTTCATTAGACAAGGATAAAGATATCGCCTTGTGGTTGAGAGCGAAGCATCATAAAAAAGACATATACTCGAAAATTACAAGAAATGTGATGAAGCAATAACAAAGAAGTAACAAACATGATGAATATTGAAAGCTTGTGATTAGAAGCCATATGTGAATTTACCCATGATGAAAAGTTACCTAAATTTATATTGATACTAAGATAATGCAGAAATTACAATATTGGTTGTCTAGGTAAAAGCATTAGATAACTAGAGAGACAAGAAAACGTTCATAGTTACTAGCTACACCTAACTAATGGAGTTTGCGAAGAAAAAAATTTAACCAAGGTTGAGTTATTTTCACTCCATTCATTTTTATTTGTTAAGCATGACAAGTATTTAAATTAGAAATTTTTCTCTAGAGAATTTGTTAAAAATTGAAAAATAAATTATATTAGAAGCTATACCTTTTCATTTATTTAGCTTATACGCGCAAGTTATTTGACCATACATAAAAAAGTAAAAGATTATAACACATAAATTAGAATTGCAAAAATGCTAAAATGTAAAATTAAATGACAATTTGCTCTTTTTTTAGGAGAACCTAAAATGAGGAAATTTAGTGTTTCCATGGGAATTGGGATGTCGGAAGTACAATAATTCTATTTAGTTTACACCGTTTGTGTTGACAAAAGGACGGCCATATAATTACTTGTAGTTCTTGGATGTTCCACACATAATTTTTTTGAATGGTAATAGTTATATTATTAAAATAAAAATTACAAAAGTTCCAGTGAAATGCTAGAACGAGTACCCGAATACAAGAAAAATAAAAACCCTTAACTATCCTGAAGGAGCCCTAAGTCACACTAACTAGAACAAGATATAAAAACTTGAGTGTCCCTAATTCACTCTAAACTTTCAAACTATTTAGTTTTTTAAGTTTCATTGCAATATTCTTAATTCATTTTTTAGCTTAGCATGAGATGTTGAATTCGAAGCTCCCTTTCTGGTAGGTTTAAACGTTTCCTCATAAATTTCCAAAGCAACTCCTTCAAAGCCCTCGAACGAGCACCCTAAAAATCTACTAACTTTATCCACGCATCTTCTGTCCCAAACTGTTTTTTCTTTCCTAATAGATCTTCTTGATCTATCTGAACTACTCCCTTCTTTCGTAAAAAATGCTTCCTCTTCACTTTTATCTTTCACTGATAACTGATCTAAAGTAAGTAACACTCCTAAAAAAAGTAAAGTTTCAGAATTAATATCTGAATTCTCAATCTCGTGAAGCACAAGTTTTGTTGATGACTTACCTCCGTCTTTCTTTAATGTTGACTTGCATCCAACCGGAGAATTTGAAAATAAATTCACCCAATTTCCAGAGATTAAGTAATTATCTTCACCCTTAATTTTCTCTTTGTCAATCTTCTCCAAAATTTCAAAAGAAACTTCCTTATGAAACTCCAATGACCCATTGGAAACTTTAGCCTTCTCACCCAATTTCTGAAAAGCTTCACTGACTTCAAAGGTATTTTTACACGATTTCAATTTTGAAAAGCCAATTGAAGAGTCGACTCTAACAGAGCACGGCTCCTACAAATTTTTTTTCCAATGGAGCCATTGAGCGCATCAACAGTCTCGAGACCACCAATTTCACTATTCCTCTTCTCAGCTCCTTGAGTTGTCACCTTCAGCCCAGATCTTGATTGATGAGTGTGCTTTATTGATATATATTTCACCTCTAAACATTGACTTTTATGGTATTTATTACTAGTTCTTAGTGTTGTCTCAAGTGTATTTGTAGGTATCACATATTTAAGGAGGAAATGGAGAAAATGAGTCCAAAACTGGCTGATTTGCAAGGAAAAGTGAAGGGGAGGACTAAACTGCACATTTTGGAGAAGTTGAGGGAATTTGAGAGGCATCAGAACAAGTGATCGACCAGTGCGCGACCAAGAAAACATAGTGAGCGATCGCTCACAAGTCAAAACATGCTTGTGAGCGATCTCTCACCTCGAGTGAGCGGTCACTCACTTCTCATTAAAAACATTTCAGCTTCATTTTTTGCTCGGGATAGCAGGGGTTGGTAGCAAAAATTCTTGACTTCCTCACATTTTATGATCAAGGATGGCTCTTTGCTTGTAGAAGTTACCAAAAGTACACTCTCACTCATCATTGTTGATTAATTTGGAGTATTTAATGTTATTTTTGTAGGATTTCCATCATTCCAACATTCTAACATCCATTCTTAGGTTTTCTTAGTTCTTGCTAAGGCTTGGAGCTTTTTCTTCTCATCTCTCATTTTCTAGCTCGAATTTGAGTTGTTTCATGGAAGATTGAAGAATACTACATCATTTTTAAGCTTATTTCTATCACTACTACTCTCATTTTGCATTTATGTTCATATCATCTACGAAAAACGTGAATAGCATGAGTATGGAGTAGTTCTCCATCTCTTTTGTTGTTTAGGTAGTTGTATGTTTGTTAGATGATGTAAATATGATTAGTTGATGATTATGCTTGATGAGTAATATTTTCTTGAGCTTAAAAAAGGTGTAGAAGTATTAAAAAAACTATCTAATTTTCTACACCTACCAAGTGTTTGATGAAATGCTTTAGAGAGCATTTCATTGAACTAAGCAAGAAAAATTGTTAGGTATTCTAGAATTATTTGAGTACATTAATTTAGAGTATTATGAGACTATAATTGGGGGTACTTAAGACTTTCATTAATGGTGAAAATGAAGAAATTCTATTTGGTCATTAATGGTAAGGATAACTCTAGCTTAGTAAGTTAGAGTTTGAATTTTATCCAACCTCCTCCATCATTGCATTAATCTCAACTAAACATGTCATATAGGATCATCAATCCTAAACAACCAAGGGGACTTTTAGTTATTGAAATTTACCAAAATAATTAATCATATTGCGTACTAGTCTAGCTTGATCACATTTCTCATTTAGGTACTTGTTACTACTTAGATTAATTTGGTTACAATTTTTTCATCACTAAACTATATCAAAATCATTCCAATAAAAAATACCAAAAATAGTGCATTTAGCTAATTATCATTAATTCTCACTACAATCTCTTGGGTTCGACCCCACTCTTTTTATTACAATTGCATTCTTTGCGCTTGAGGTAGAATGAGTTTTATTACTTGATATTGTGCGTAAATTATACACATATAAAACACCCATCAATTACCCGTTTATCACTTTTTGTAATTATCCAAGTGTTTAACTGAGAGTTTATTATTTAGTATCTTATTTATGAACACGAAAGATAACAATAATGAAAAATTCGTACACTACCCCTTATTTGGATGTAGCCGGGAATATGCGTCGGCTATAGATCAAGGATGGTCAGGAACGTCGGTTGAAGTCGATGCTCGGAGTCGAGAATCTAGCAATAATAAGAATTTAACGAAGTATTATAAGAGATTGGCTTATTTATCATTTGGTCCCCTGAACTAATGTGACTCACCCACTTTAGTCCCCCAACTCTGACTCGGTTCTACTCAGCCTCGAACTATACATTTATAAGCAGTTTCGTCCCTCTACCCAATGAATCGGTCACATGAAGTCACGTGCCTCTGACGGTCATCACGTTCATTTTTTTCTTAACATCAGGTATTAGGAAAGCTGGTGAAGCAGTTTGATACCTAAATTTCATGATCGAGAGCTGAGAGTGAGAGCAGATGAGATTCATCGCCGAATTCGGGTTCAAAGATGAGAGTTGAAGACATTGTCATGTTTCGACCTCCGCACGTGAAAGCAGCGCGAGATTCATCGCGTGCTGGGACCGACATGAACGTGGTTGAACTCAGATTCAAATCTCTTCTTTCTGCTATAAAGGTAAGGTCACCTAAACTTCGAATCTCGCTTTAAAAAATGTTGGGACCGGTTTCTAAATGTCTTTACCTAAGTGGTTGTTGGAATGTGTTATGTATACTATTTTCCATTTAAGCGCTTAAATAATGGTTGTTGTCTGTTGTTGGGATTAAGGTTTATTTAAAGTATTTAGGGGTTTTCGGATGTTAGTGAAGCATTAAGTTGGTTAGTTAAAGTATACTATTTATGGCCTTTGAGCACATTTTCATTATTGTTACTTTACATATGGAAAAAGGCATGCTTGTTTGTAACTTCAATCATGGAGGTAAATTCATCACAGAACCAACTCTGCAGTATGTGGACTCTAAGCTTAAGCTGTAAAAAATGCACAAAGATCTTGTTACTTATTATTCACCTACTAGTCATCTTAGGAACTTAGGGTATAATGATCCTAATGTGAAACGCCTTTATGACAAGCCTCTTGGGAAGTCTATGGAGTATTTGCAATGTTTAGTTCATCACAATGATATAACGACAATGTTTGGTGAAGCAACAATTGCTGGTGGGTTAGATATATTTGTTGAGCACACTTTTGAGTGGTATATTAGAAACAAAAAAGAGGTAAGTCAGCCATTTGTGGTGGGGACCACTGCTACTGCACAACAAATGGATATATCAGTCAAAGAAAATCCAGTCAACGATGTTGAAGATAATGTTGAACTTAACTCTCCTCAATTAGGTGGTGAAGATTTAAGTTTTTTATACAGTGATGATGAGAGATAAAAGGTATATGACAATGGGGTTGTTGCAGTAAATAACAAAGGTGATGAGGTTGTATTTAACAGTTGGAGAAGAGAGAGAAAAGGGTGAAGAGAGAGAAGAGGGAGAAAATATTGAAGAAAGTATAGACAGTGAGGAGGATGGTGAAGAGGATCTGGATGATGATTGTGAAGAAGAGTTAGATGGCATTGATGAGACTTTGCCACCTAACGCAGATGAGGAAATAAATGAGGGCATTAATGTTGTGAAAGAGTTCTACAGATCTAGATCTAATACTTCTCGGTTGCCTCTTAAAGCTGGTGGTGTGCAAGGGACTCGTCAAGAACCATCAGCAACTGATGATGACACTGATGATGAAGATCATGATCCTGCAATAGAGTTTGATAACAGTGATTTGGAAAGTCTTGATTCATAAATTGAGGAAGATGGAACCAGAGTGCTGAGAAGAGTTACTCCAAGGTTTCCAAGGTATGTTGAGAAATGCAAGGAGGTGAACTATTTAGTGGGTTTATGTTTTACTGATCACAAATAGTTCAAGAGGTCTCTCAAGAAGTACTCGATCAAAGAGAAACAAGACTATATTTTCAACAAGAATGAGAGTAAGAGGGTTAGGGTCATCTTCAAAGACAAGCATTGTCGATGGATGATATATGTTGCATGGGAGAATAGAGGGAACAAGAAGCATTTCCTTCTGAAGACTTTCTATCCAAGGCACACATGTCACACCCACCTCCCCGGCCGGTATTTGCGTCGTGTGCGGAAGCGTTGTGAACTTTGCCGGGAGGCGGCGGCGACTGGCGGAACTGAATTTCTCCTCAAACATGGGCCCCGAAAACCTGACCATTTTTAAACTTTTTCTGAACTTAATGTTTCTAACGCGTTACTTAGGTTTAAAGCATTCTAATTATCTTAATGCCTAAACCTGCACCCGAAAACATGTTAGTGGTTTGACAGATTATCACGCATTTACCAAAATGTTATAACCATATACATCAGATCAGAACTACCACCCGCTCGGTTGGGTGTGCAGTTCCAGAGTATGCCAAAATTATACATTCATCCGATGTATGCATGCAT
>JBBYHH010021670.1:0-16668 GCA_038382905.1 Daphne laureola
TTGTAAGTTCCCTATTATATAAAGGGCAGGGCTCTTGTGAATTAATTAAGCCCTTAGTCTATTCTACTCATAAATCTCTCATAAATCTAATAATTACATTGGTTTTGGAGAACTATCTTTTCCTGCTATTCTTTTCAGAAGGACCTAACAATTTTCAAGTTGATTATACAAGCTTTTTTTTTCTTTTATCCTTGCAGGAGTCGATTTGATAAGTGGGGTCTCTTGTACTGCACCGTATGAGTGGGTTGATAGAACAAACTTGGACTGGGAATTTCAATCTGATGGAAGATATGGACAGAGTTATCATGTTAGTTTATAAATTTTAGAGCTTTTCAACGTTGTTGCACACCTGCTTTCAAACTATATTCTGTGTCTCATTAAATTGCAGGTTGTTGCATATGATTTTGGGATCAAGCATAATATTCTTAGGCGCTTGGCATCTTATGGCTGTAAAATTACTGTTGTGCCTTCAACATGGCCAGCTTCTGAAACTCTTAAGATGAAGCCAGATGGAGTTCTTTTTAGTAATGGTCCTGGTGATCCATCAGCAGTTCCTTATGCAGTTGAGACAGTGAAGGAAATATTAGGGAAGGTTCCTGTGTTCGGAATTTGCATGGGCCATCAGTTGCTTGGCCAGGCTCTGGGTGGTAAAACTTTTAAAATGAAGTTTGGGCATCATGGGGGGAATCATCCTGTCCGCAATCTTCGTAATGGTCATGTTGAGATAAGTGCGCAGGTATGCCTGCTCGATTACCTTATAATTTATGTAGCTTAACAATGATATACATCCGTCCCTAAATAAATGGTGGGTATTCCTTTTGGGGATGTTCCTAAAAAATTGATGCATTTCCTTTTTTAGAAACGTTGACCCATTTATTTTACTTAAATACCTCTAACATTCAATCCTCTAATCCTCTAATTACTTATCCTAACATTCAACCATGTGATAGAACCATGGGGTATTTTTTACCAAAAAATGTTCTTCCCTTCGTATCTTAATTTGAGTGCCAAAAGAAATAGACTCCTATTTGCATGGATGTTCTCCTTCCAAGTAAATGTCATTAGATTTATCTACTTTTCAGGCCTCATATTGTATCTGCTTTAATGACATTGCAGAATCATAATTACGCAGTTGATCCTGCGTCACTCCAGGAGGGTGTTGAAGTTACTCATGTAAATCTTAATGATGGAAGCTGTGCTGGTCTAGCTTATCCTGCCATGAACATCATGTCCCTTCAATATCACCCTGAAGCATCTCCTGGACCCCATGATTCAGACTCTGGTAACAAACTCTGAAAGAAAACCTTGTTCGTAGAGAATCTAGGGTTTCCAAAGGTATTTTTATAAATATACTTACAAAAACCGTTCTTGGTACAGCTTTCGCAGAATTCGTAAAGCTGATGGCAGCGGTTAAAGCAAACGCCTGAGCTTCCTCCAGATAGTTGAGGTTGTTGTAGGTGATTCTGGTTGTTCAATAATGCCAATGATCGAAATTGTTGTGAATTGACTTAAATTCTGTAGGTTAATTATGCTATAGTCTTGCTCATGTTTGGTGTTTGGTTCTTTGATTTAGTACAAAAGTAGGTTAGTAAAGGTTGCAAACCTCCGGGTAGCAACCGCAAGTGGTTACCCATTGGTATGACATACGTGCTTTAAAGTACTTTTGGATGGATCCTTGGCTTGGGCCGCTGATGTACTCAGTTCATGGCTGCTGGTAAGATTATTAATGAGTTAGGTTGAGCATTGTAGTCGGTTTGAGCTTGATATCTTTCCAAGCTGTGGTTCAAAGAACATGAAGAGGTATAAAAGATGGCTTACAGTCGATCGAATTTTTTTTTTTTTTTTTTGGATACATAAGGTATAAAATGTGAATTTGAGTGTATCTTTAGTCATGTAATTTTAATTACTACTCCCTCCGTATTTCAAAAGATATCTCATTTATTTTAACGGTTTTAAAATTTAATATTTAACTTAAATATTTATAAAAAAAAAATAGTGCAAAAAAATTCTAGAAAATTATATTTAGAAAATTTTGATACACATAAAAAATATTTAATTTTAGATATTTAAACATAGATGAAAAAAAATTATAGATTAAATATTGTAAAACAGTTAAAATAAATTAGACATCCTTTCAAGTACGGAGAGAGTATATCATTGGGGTTCTGTTTTAATTTTTTGTATTGTTAAAATTCTATTTTTTAACTTTTTTTCAATTCGTGATCATTTTTCAATTATTTTCTGTTAAGTTTAACGGATTTTTAAAAAAAAATAATAATTTCAGCAATTCATTTTTTTTTTTTTAAATATTCATTTACAACCCTATGTTTAAACTTAACTATTTAGGTACATCCTCAATAATTACAAACTTAATAAAATGACCCTCAAGTTTCAATGCAACCTATCACCACCCTACATTGCCAGGCCGCCGCTGTCGCCCACCACCCTGAAAAACACTGGAAAATGCAGTCTAGGGTTCGTGATTTGAAGCCTTTGGTTGCGACTTGTGGTCTACATTCACCAAATGGCGCCATGGGGTGACATTTCCAGCGCTTTTTTTGGTGGTCGGCGGCGGTGGCAGGGTGTTGGTGGGTTGCATTGAAACTTGAGGGTAATTTTGTTAAGTTTATAATTGTTGAGGGTGTATCTAAATTGTTAAGTTTAAAACTTGAGGTGTAAATATATTTTTTTTTAAGAAAATTGTGTTACTAAAATTATCATTTTTTCCCAAAAGTCTTTAAACTTAACAGAAAATGGGTGGAAAAGGACCACGAACTGGAAAAAAAAAAAAAAAAAAAAAAAAAAAAACCATGACTTTAATGATATAAAAAGTTAAAACAGATCTCCAGTGGTACAATAATTAAAGTTACAAGATTATGATATTGATCGATACTATGGTCGTGCTCCTGATGGAACTTGCAGAAGTATTTTTTACTTCAGAACTCTGGGTTGGATCTCATTTGAGGAGGTCGTTGGAAATCGGGTTGTCTCTCAATGGCTGCCAGGATCTCCTCTCGGCTTACTGTGAGGGGTGTGAGCTCGTCTATCACATGGACCATCGGGAAAGTCTTATGCGGTCGTCTTGAGAATCAAAATTATCCGCTCGGCAGGTCTAGGTATTTTCTTCTTGATTGGTGAAGAGAGCGAAGAGTACGGCCCGCCAAGTCTCACCCAAAGGGCGAAGTGGCGAATACCCCAACGGCCACTGCATATGTAGCAACATCGTCCGAGACATGTGTAAGTTGGACCAGTTGGTCATTGAATCTGTTGATGTAGTCTCGAAGGGTTGCTCCCCCTCTCTGCAGTATATCCCTGAGTTCGAGGGGATTCCTCTGGGTCCTCCTCTTGCCGAGGTACTGGTTAATAAACATTTTTTTAAAATTAATCCGAAGAATGAATTGTACCTGTGGGAATCAGTTAGAACCAAGTTCGCGCCACCCTCCGGAGGCTTTGGGGAAAGGTGCGGCACAGCTCCGCGTCTTGGTATTGGTACCATCGCATTTTATCCTCGTACATCTGAGCATGACCTTTCGGGTCAGTTGTCCCGTCGTAATATCGAAACTCAAGGAGTTCAAAGTTTTTGGGTCATGTCGGCATTCGCAACGCCGAAGAGAAGGGAGACGGGTCGAGCCTTTCTCCTCGAGACCGAGTGGTCTATAGTTAAGCTTTTAGAAGCTGGATCTGATCCTGTTGCATTTGCAGGAAGAACTCAAATTGCCCTACCCCGTCCGAGGGAGTCCCAACGGAAGGAGGGGTAGTACAGATCGTCGGCCCGCCGAAGGGTATGGTCTCTAACACATTGGCCATGTGAGGGGCCTCCCGACGTCGCAAGTCTTGGAGTTGGTTATGTCGCGAAGGGTCCAATCGAAGATCCCGGGAGACCTAAGGTGAGGCCGAGGAGTCCGGGTCTGGTTGTGGTAACCAACAGACGACTTAAACTAGGCGAGATGTCCCACGTCTAGCGGATGGATGAGTCCCTGCAACATGGTGGACTTAGTTTTAGAATCAATTTAAGTGGGTCGAGGCCTCATGGGATTAAGACCCAGGAGTAGGCAGAAGTATTGTTCGGGGTTGTGCCCTTGAAACAGGTTGAAGCCTTGTTTAGGGTTGAAACCTTGTCATCGCCCGAAGCCTTGTTTGGGTTTGAAGCCTTGTTTTGGGCTGAAGCTTTGTTCCGGGTCGAAGCCTTGTTTGGGGTTGACACCTTATCATGGGCCGAAGCCTTGGCATAGAGGTCTCACCCGAGTGAGTCGCTAGTTAGATTCAGGTCAGGGAAGTGGAAGCCCATTTTTTGAGGGGTGACCTTCGAGGTCGTTGATTCTTGGAACTGCTGGGAGATCCCCGTGGAGGGGGTGATAGGGTCTACTCGTATACCCTGGCCGAGGACACCAAGTCCGGGAGACGAGATCCTGAGAAGGGTAGAAGATGGGGACTTCAGGGTTTTCTTTGGATCTGAAACATCTTGTTTCCCACAAACAACGGCAATGTTAATACTAAGATTAACATAACAAGAATTTGACAAAGAAGGGTGTTGAAAACATACCGTTCACCATTTCGAACGACAAGTTGAGCGAGTGAACAGATTCCTACTCGAGATTTAGCCCGTGATTAAGAGTTCTTGATGTTGCAACGAAAGTGGAATCAGGCTTCTCGGGTTTCCAAGTATTTTCAGGTCTAGAGCATTCAATGTCCTTGACCTTGCTTCGTGGGAAGAGCTTAGTATTTATAGGAATCTCTATCGATACGGAACGGGTATGTGCATGACATGTGTCTGAAGGCGGCGGGTGACTCGTTTAGATGGTGACACGTGAGGGAGGTCCTCATTGGCCAGGGGGATGAACCTGATATGAGTCTAGGCTCGCGGCCGGAAAAAATGATGTCAGTGATGAGATGTCATCTCTCAAACTGCGATGAAATTAATCGACCTTGAGACCCTAAATCTTTGAATCGAGATAGAGTGATCCACAAGGTATTATGTTGTTTATTCGTCATGTAGTCTATTACAATTACATGATGGAGCGATTACATGATGGTGGCGTAATATATTAAATCATCAAGTTTTACTATATTTTTTTCTAATTAAAATTCTTTATCCATCCATTTTATACAACTCGTTATAAAGTTTATATTCAAAAAAAAAAAAAAAAAATTCAATTTCATACAAGCTCCCCAACTTTTAAAAAATTCAACTCTATTTTTCAAAGGATAAAAAAGGTAAAAATCAAGATTAATCCGTTATTAATCTTTGTTCAACTAAATGGTTCAAAAGTTATAGGATAATGGATTACATTTGATGAGGACCTTGGTTTTGTTTTTTTGCCCGTTTTCGTGTACAATAACAAATAGTGCTACGGACAAGAATTGACTGGTGAATAAAATATTACTTTGACTAAATTGAGTAAAGGTGTATAAGCCCATCCTTGATGGGGCCTACAATTGGTCACAAGTTGGACTCCTCAATTCGAACTACAAAAGGTCCAATCTGATGCCTTTCGCGGGCCTACACTTTTCTCAACGGGCCATGAAGAAAAGCTCTTTCTCATGGTCCTCAAATTCATTATTTGCCTTTTCCTTCACCATTAATCTCAAGAATATCCTCTTTTTTACCTTTTTCCTTTTTTCCTTTTTTATCTATCTACCTTTTTTTATGTACAAACCGAAAATTGCTACACATAATTATCTACCTTGTTATGTACATTTTTTATTTTTAAAATATATATTGGGGAAAAGATTAAATTTTCCATTCAAATTTATGAAATCTCTAAATTTGTCATTACAGTTTATTTTGAAGCAATATGTCATCAATATTTTATTGAGGAGATAAATTTACCACTAGATGTTAAATTGTTCCAGTTGATATTGAGATAAACTTAGATGATGCTCATGTGACCTGCTACTGGATGAATGATTGTAGTCTTATATCCATGACATACAATACAATACATTTGCAATTAAGTTTAAGGCTGAATTCTGTAATTATGATTTATGAAAATAAGTTTATGGTGATTTTTTTTTTAAACAAAGATAATCTCATTAACCATATATTAAATCCAAAACATAAACCAAGAGCAAACCACGAATTCGAGTAGTTCGAAAAACGACATGACGCCAAAACCAAGATGAAAAACCAAGAGCGACTAGATAAGGTGAAAACCAAAAGCCATAAGGCACGATCTGATTGTCCCAACACCACTAGATCAAACCATGATACTCCAAATAATGAGAGTAGTTCATATAGCAACCGAACCATCTCGAAAATGCCTATTGGCATCAAAGAACACAAGCCCAAATAGCGTAGTCATATTGATTCTCAAGCTCGTCCTGAGCACATACACACTTTAATAGAGCTAAAACGTGCACATTGCTTGCAGACTTGTCCAAAGCAAGAAAAGAGACCAGACAAAACATAGCAGAACAACCAACGAACACTAGACCACAAAAAGGCAGCTAAAGCAATGTAGGGTAAAAATGTAGGTTAAATAGATATCTGCGAGGATCATTCGGGGGGACACACTCCAGAGATAACCCTTAGTTGGCCATGGGGCTTAAAACCCAACCAACTACCTAGGTTGGTCCCCATTCCCCCAGGAGGGTTGAGTCTATGCTAAACCATGTCGAAGTAGGTTTTTTTAAACAGAAAAAGTTATTTATTATAATAAAAAAGTACAAAACTTCTAATAAAGTATTAGAACACACCAAGACCTGCAAAACAAATCCCTTACAACTAAAAATTGAAAGGCTCCACCCAACCAAAGAAAGCATTTCTCTACCCAAACAAGACTCATCCCTTCTACTGAAGAAATATAGACCTCTCCTAAAAAAAAGACCGATTAGAACCAACCAATAACTTCAATTCTGAAAGCTTCCAAATATCACCTAGTCAGAAAAACACCAAACATCACAAGTTCTCTAATTCTTGAAGCTCCATTCCAATCTCTTGAGCTCATTTCTTAATTTAGCACAAGAATCTGTCTTCAAAACTCCCTTTGCCGGCAGTACGTAGCACATATACCACTTCCATGCATGCAAGCATGTTTGTGAGCCCGCCCTACACCAACATCAATCACTTGCGCCCTTTTCCGGATCCACCTAACGCCGACATCCCTAAACTGCTTCTTTCCACACTTCACACTAGGGCTTTATGCCCATCACCTGTAGAAATTCCTACCGAAGAAAACCCGAAGATGGCTATCATGTAGGATTGGTGAAACCCTTGCATCGCTACCACCAAAAAGAGAAGGGCACCAAGAAGCCCTTTGGAAGCTGAGTAGCTCAGGCGAAACCATGTTAGAGGCCATCAAAGGACCCATTAGCCAAGGAGCAAATACCACCAGTCAAAAAGGCCCACTCCACCATACTCGACGATAGAGAATGGCCCAGAGTCCACACTTACGATGTAGCCTAAGCGAAGTATAGGCCGCAACCGCAACAACAACGATAGTAGAAAAAGTCCCTCATCCCGCGAGAATGCGAAGAGGGAGATGCCTCACAGCCATGGAGATTAAATTTTGGTGAGCATGTGCATCGTTCTCCCATGATAAACGCGCATATGATACCACAAGATGACACCGAGATGACATTGTTTCCTTGCACCAACTCTTTTTTTGTTTATTAAATACTAATATTTTTTCTAGTTTTTACTAAGATCTAGTATTGTTGGACCTCTTCGAGCAAAAGCTCTTCTTACTCTGTCTTTTTATACATAAGAAATTTGAGATCTAATTTAAGGAAGGCACCACTCAACTCCAATAAACATTAATTATCATCCCAACTTTTTTTACACAAGATAAATATTTCTAACTTAATTAAATGTGTACTAAAAAGACCAATACAAATCTAGCTAGCTCTAAATACATAAATAGGCAAATGGCAGTTAAGATAATACTCCCTACTCCTGAGAATTAAAGTGATACATTTATTATTCCAATATTTAATTTATTAGTAATATTTTTTTTATTATTTTAATACAAAAATTCAAATAATTTATATACAAATTGGAAATAGATGAATAATTTAAAAAAAATTAAAAAATAATTATGAAAATTTGAGTTAAATACAGATCTCAAAGTCAAAATGTCCAACTTTGGTGGGACAAAGAGTCTGCAATTGAGGCATAATTTGGTTTGTCCGCAAGCAAATGGAAAAAGTATATTAGTCGAATCCTTTTCGTTTCCGAGTTCAATCACAAATTTATCGTTTCGTTTTCTATAACTACCTCTCTAATCATTAATAGAGTATTAATGTTATATTTTAATGTATAAAAAGATCATTTTAAAATTTATATTTTGCCTTTTTTATCGCAATTTTGTTTTTTTGCAATATTGCACGTATTTAAAAGTATAGTTACATTCCTAAGAATTGGAAAAATATTCCAGTGATCAGTATAATGCATAGAAATTAATGCATTTAAACTCACCTGAAGTTTATGCAATATAATTAAAAAGGGAATATAATGATCACTTACTGCCGACATACATTTTACGTTTTCTTCTGCTTTGGTTATTACTTTAAAATAAGGCTAAAGTTAGGTTGTGTTATTTTAAATAGGGGAGCCTAAGTGTTGTATTTACTATTAAAATTATAAATTTGTCATTTTCTTTTCTCATTTTTATAAAAGAATGTATATTTTTTAATTTCACAATGAAAAATTATAAGTAATTAGTTCAATGGAAAGAAAAAATGAAGATTAGAAGAAAAAGATCCATATGTCATATGTTTTGATATTTTTTCGGAGTCCATTTAAATATTGGTATGATTTATTATTATTCATCCAAATTAATTTACTGTGATTATTAAATTCACAGTGGAGATCATGATATTTCACTCCGGATATCATGAATCACAATAATCATGAAACTGTTGCTACGAGATCATAACTTTGCTACCGCAGGATCACTACTCTGCTATTGTGGGATCACTACCATTTTACTATGGGATCACTCCTCTTTCACTAAGGAATCATTATTCTCTTAATGTAGGATCAGACTCCACTAATAGATCAAGACTCTCCAAATTAGTGTAGTATCTCACCAAATAACTAAGGTGGATCATCAATCATAAGGTTTGTATAAAAAAAAAAAGAGCTACACATCAATATTCCCCGATTGACCAACTCTTTAATATGGATCATTTCCAACAAGGGCGTAAGAACTGAGTGGAGTAAATGCAATTGATGCAATTCAATTACACTACTTTTGAACGACACATTATCAATTTAATTATATACTCCTCTAGTGCAAGGTTATTGAAAAAAGCTAATGCATACATGAGAAAAGAAAAATTGAATTAACAATTTACATTTTGATTGTGTTGCGGCACAATTTGTAAATAGGTGATCATCTTAAATATTTAGGATGCGCTTAAGCGCATCCTAAAGCTACTCTTAAAATAAATAAGGTAAATTATATATATTTTTTAATTTGGTTTATTTCGTTCTTTGAAAAATAAAAAATGTATATTGTGATGGACAAGAAACTAAAAGTTGGATGTTGCCAACCTACCAAGAGAATATGCTTTCTTTTCCTGATATTTGGAAAGTGAGATGAATAAAAGGTTAGGAACATTAAATAAATTACAGATAAATTAGATGTAAGATAAACTCCGTACTTATTCCTAGAAAATTGTCACATAGGAGTACTATTACTCTCGTTTGTTTTTACTACCATTTTAATTTATGTATCAAGAGAAATGTAACAATTAAGTGTTCTTTTGCTTGTTTGAAATCAGATTCTTGGGGAAATCTCACTGATACTGTGATATATACCACTTTTTTTCTTCTTTTTTTGATGAGTTATATACCACTTTTTAACGTTATTACTTTCAGTGTTAATGTTATGTTTTACTTAAATTATTACTAGAAATACTTCTTAAAAAATATAAGAAAATATATTAATTTAAAATCCAGAAACGTTGATTTATCATTTCTATATAAAATAATTGACTTTATATACGAGAAGATGAATATAGAGAGAGAGATAGAGAGATGAAATGGTTAATCAAATGCACATTTATTTTGGGGAAAAGCTAGTATTCCCTATGTCTCTTTATTTTTGAAATATATTGACGGAGTATGTTATTTTAAGTGGATTGGTTTTGTGTTGATTTTTCGGGTGGAAGAGATAGATAGAAGTATATTTAAGTAAATTTGTGTAGAGAAATTTACTAAAAGGAAAAATGTTTGATTAATTTTATAATTGCTTCAAGTGTTTCAAAATATTTGGACAAAGGGAGTATCATTTTAAATTATTCTAGTATATGATTATAATTTACAGTATATGATTATAGAGCCCACCATCATCTTTTTACATGTTCAAAGATGAGAAGTTGAGTTTTTTTTTTTTATACGATAATGGTAAGGGATTGATAATGGTGTGAAGACTTGAACACAAGAGTTCCACCTTATGTTTATGAGCTTAGTTACTAGACTATATGCTTATGTTTATGAGCTTAGTTACTAGACTATATGCTTAGAGCAGAAATGGAGTTCTTAATACTTGTAGAAGTAGTACTTTTGATGATTTTATTTAGCTCACCCCTCACATTAATTTAGTTATTTGTAGAAGTACTTATCGAAACTGTTTTATTTATCCGCATCCTAATAAATAAAACCGCATTTGATGCAGCATATATAGGCAACGAATAATTTATCTCTTTTATTTATTTGTGTTATCAATTTAAACAAACAAAAGATTAATTAAGTGGCAATGATGAAGTATATCTGAAGCCAATGTATCAAAAAAGAGGACCGAAAACCAACTTTGAGATGATTTGAAGGTGCATAATGATCTCATAGTCCCCACAAATCCTACCACTTTCTTTTGATTCACATGAAAGGTGCATGTGTGCTCCAAATCCTAATCATATTATTGGTGATACTTTTGGGCTTTAGGGGCTGCTGGCCATAAGAGCCCTCAATACTAGCTGTCACATTAGTTGTCCTTCTTCCTTTAGTCTTCTTCGTGTCCTCTAGATTTTTAAACATCAATTCCCGAAATGCATTAATGGAATAATTAATTAGGGATAATTGCTACTCTATTCAAATATACTTTTTTTAGTGTCGATAAATAGTGGCATAATTAATAGGGTTATGCCACCTCATCCCTTTTATTTCTTTTCTCTTTTTTTTTTCTTCTTCCTTTTATGTTTTTTATTTGTATTCATTTATGATATTCGTAAGGGAAAGTTGGTAATTTGAATGATGTAAAATTTGTGGGAGAAAATATTTTTGTGAAAAAAATGATTTGACATTTTTTTATTTTGTGCATTTCGTCCTCAAAATTTTAGAGCTAATATGATAAAATATAATTTTTTAATTAGAGCAAAGATTTTAACCTCAAACAATATTTACTTTCTGATTTATTTCATGAAATTAAACCACTAACACTTGGTAGTTTAGTTAAATGAACACCAACCCCATAGGCCCATACGTGATCAAAATGAGAAACAAATGACTCTCGTGATGAAAACCCTAGTTCTTCCGGCGCTGCGTTGTTGTGAGCTCCTTTGTCGTTGCCACCTAGATGCGGTGTGCTACCGCTGCTTCTGTCCTTCCTACTGCTCGTCGATTTCTACGTGGGTACGAGGGCTGGATACTTCTAAGTGTTGTTTTCTACAAAAACGCCAACAAGCCAAAAGGCCTTTGCTTCCGTCGGCATTGGTTTCTACTCCCCGAATGTGGGTCTGGCTTCTCTCCGATCACGGTGGTATGGGATCACGGTGGTATGGGATCACGCTGGCACAGTGGCATCTCGGCTCTCTCGTCGAGTCTAATGGTCGACCTTGTTTTCCCAACTGTATTTGTTATTGTGTCTCTCAGAACAGTCGGTGCTCCTACGATCGCCTCTGGTGCCCTCATTGGTCTCCTCGTTTTTGTGCTGCATTGTATCAATTTAAGTGGCTAGTTGTTGTCGCTTCCGGTGGTTGATCACCCGGATTACCAAGTGTTGTCCATGGAGCTGAGTTGTTGCTTTCCTGATTCAGCAGCCTTCCCACGCCGGTTGAATTTTTTATTTGAGTGGGAATGGGATTCTGCTATTTGTGTTTTGTGATGGTGCTCTGATTTGTTCATTAGTTGGGTTGTGTGTTGGCTTTCCCTGCTTCAAGCCTTCCTCTATGCTGAATCGTCTTGTTGGATGATTCGTAGCTCGTCGCGGGAAGATGTCAGGCTTGGGTGCATCGTTCAAGGAAGAAGCCTTGTTTATCGGTGCCTGTGATTGCGGTTGTCAAGTGGAGTTTGCTTGGGTCTGGGACTCCAGACTAGCAGGCGACCCTTGGAAGCTCCCCTCTAAATTTTGTTTGGTGTGAGTAGGACTGTAAATGAGGCGAGCCGAGCTCGAACTGTGCTCGGCTCGAACTCGACTTGAATGTTTCAGATCGAGTTCGGCTCGATAGCTCGTGAGCTGCTCGAAAACTTATCTATCGAATCAAAACTATACTCGAGTTCAACTCGATAGCTCAATAACTACTCGATAACTCGAAAGTTTGGACTAAATTAGGGTTTTATAACATGTTAGTCTTTAAAACATATAAAGCTCGATAGCTCGATAAGCAATCAGGTCGAACTCAACAACGCTCAAAGCCGGCTTGATAAAATTAACGAGCCCTGAACTCCGCTTGAGTTCGAACTCGAAACTCGATAAGACAGTGCTCAATAACACACGAGCCGAGTTCGAGTTCGAGTAAGATCGATAAGAGCTTGGCTCATTTATAGCCCTAGGTGTGAGGGCTATTTTATTTTGTCTACTATTTTTGTTGTTATCCGAACCCTCCGTAATTTTGTCATAGGTTTTGCTTTGTTTGGTTTTTGGGCAACTGCTTTTCCTATCTAGGTTTTGTGTCCATTCTTCCCGT
The DNA here is from genome assembly GCA_038382905.1 of Daphne laureola. Classification (NCBI taxonomy): domain Eukaryota; kingdom Viridiplantae; phylum Streptophyta; class Magnoliopsida; order Malvales; family Thymelaeaceae; genus Daphne; species Daphne laureola. The sequence goes on from JBBYHH010021670.1 coordinate 12,850, forward strand.
TAGTGCATCATCGTGATGTGTCGATACTATTTTGCTCAGTTGGAGCATGTATGGGGTATCGGGTGCTTGATTTATATCCTATTTTCGTCACAATACTTATGGTGCTCTTTGGCCTTGGCAGTGCAAGAATGGCTTCTGCAACAACTTTTGACCCACCATGAGTCAACAAACAAGCGTTGGGTTAAAGGTGTTAAACATAGTGTTTCCTGGGAGGCAACCCAATGGTTTTAAATTTCTTTAAGTTTTGTACCCTCATTACATGCTTTTATGAATAAGTGAGAGAGAATAAATAGCCAAATTTGTAGGAAGAGTCCCGGGGATCAACAACAAGGGCGAAATAGAGTCAGATGCACTAACTAGAGCATCTCGGAGGAGCTCGGTATTGGTAAATTGGAGAAAAAATACATTTTTTTGCAAAAATTTCCGGAAGGGAATCTAGAAAATGTGAAAAATGAATTCCTAGATCGGGACGACCGGCAAGGTGACCCCTCACCTAAACTAGTGTGATCGCCCTGGTCCCATGAGGGAAATTCATTTTGAAAACAGCGGGAACGCAGCGACAGGTAGGGGAGACCGCTCCCCAAATGTGGGGAGATCGCCCCAACAAATATTTTCTAACTCTTTAAATTTGGCTCCCCACACCCGAAAATGTATTCCAACCCAAATTTCTGCCCTTTTTTCTCATTTTTACCTCCCTCAATCTCATTTTCACTTCTACCACTTCTTTTGGTTTATTTTTCTACAGTAGAATATGTTTTTTACTCTCCTCGAGCCACAGGTAATTTTCTACCCTTAATTTCTTACATTTGGAAGTAGGAGTAAGTGATAAGCTACAATCTCTTGTTTCTTCATGTCTGAAGCATGACGAAGCTTGTTTATGACTTGCCTTCTTATGCTATGAGGACCACGTTCTCAGATCTGTGTGATAAACTGCCTACATCCTCAAGCATGATTTTTGTGTAGTTTAACTAGTAGTGAAAATGGCATGGTTGGGTAGAGAAAATCCATGATCTCTGAAAATACTGGTTATTAAAAATGATTTCTCTGCGTACTGTGACACTAAACTAAAAATTTACTAGATGAGTAGGTTGCTTAACTAGAGTTAACATTTCTGCAAAAAATTCTCGGGTCTAACTGACAACCATGTTTTTTAGAAAGCTTGAAAATCTCAAGTCCGGAAATCTTACTTTAACATTGTTCTGTCTATCATCTGCAAGTAGTATTCTTACCCATGAATACTCATATCTGAGTATTTGTTGAGCTGTTAAAACACCGGGAACCCTCTCTTTTGTTCCTAAAGGAAAAAACGTTGGTTGTCCCACGTAAGTCTACTAATTACTTCCAAACATTTTTAGGTGAATCCGAGTGTTAAACGGAAGCCCAATAATAGGGAGATACTTCCTCCCGGATTCTAGGATGCAATAGAAGAAAATATCTATCAAGTTTCGTAAAAGGAATTCCTTGAACAACGTGGATTTGACCTAGACGAAATGAATCGCATAAAAGGGGTGCTCAGATCTAGAAACTGGACGTTCTACGTTGTGCACTGGTTACACTACCTTGGTGCCAGAATTTTATGCAGGTGTAGCTTGGGAAGCCTATGTGGGAGACCTCTATACCCACCACGGCCAATAACGGAAGTCACTATCAGAGGGGTGAGGGTCGCATTTTCCCCACGAAGGATAGCCGAAGTTATGTAACTACCACCACCATTCCACCCAAAACTACTAATGGAAAGTTCAATCCTAATAGGACGATTCCAGCTCCAGGAGGAGCTGGAAGTTCCAACCAGGTTCATGCCTTGGTCCTAACCCTTCGGAAGATACGCTATCTTCGACTCCCACTTCCTACTCGTGGAATATCAAGCCTGAAGCTCCTTCATTCAACGTAGCATTATGCCCAGACCAAGCGACCACCTCCTCACGGATGATCAGTTGCAACTGCTTTCCTAAGTAATAAAAGGAGAAGGGATTGACCTGGCCACGATTGTTTACAACTCAATCATCCTAGTGGGAGAAAATCCATCTTGGCCGCACACACTCCCACAACTGATAACCCGACTTCTGGGAACAACCGGTGTATGGCTTCTGATGAAAGAGCCACAGTTCGGGACAACCCGATTAGTTTTGGCAGATTTCAGCCACCACAAGCTCTGAATCATCCAAGGACAAACTTGCCAATAGAGGCTCCGAATGGAAACCTGGAAACTCTACGTACTCCACTCTACTACTAGCTCTTACACTAGTAGCAACTCCATGGACGATTGATCAGGGGATAGTTCGGCGCCCAAGTATGACTTTCAAATCTTTCTTTATTTTACCTCCCCATCAAGGATGATGGTAGATTTTAAGTTGGGGTGTGTGCATTGCATGATTTATAGATTCGAGAGAATGATTACGAGGGAAATATTGCTTAATGACTACAATGAAGAGAAGGATGAAGTTGTGGTTGAAATCAACAATTGTTACAAACTGAAACCAAGAAAACTCTAGAAATTTGACAAATAGGTTATGATATTTTTTCATACAACACAAATTGGTATATTGTTTTATATACACATATCAGTTAATCAAACATACTGAACTGAAATATTCATAGTTCCTATTATATTTGGTGATCTGAATTGAATTGTGAATGCAAATGTACATTCAGATTATTCAATAATGAAACATCATTATGATTTTGGTAATGATTTTATTTGCATGACCATGAATTTTTTAGAATTGATCAACAGTAAGATTGTATGATGTAGTTTCATTAACATCTGTGGCTAGTATGAATAATACAATGAGGATCATTACTTTTGACGTCATGGATCATTAATTTGTCACAATGTGGATCGTGAGCAACATTTTATCATGATGTTTCAGGAACATGACTGGATAGCATGAATTAGAAAATGTGGATAATATCAACAAAAAAAAAAAAATTGTGGATGATCATTTTTGGTGTCATGGATCATTAATTTCTCACAATTGGAATACTTGCAAGATTTTATTATGAAGTTTCATGAACATCATTGTATAACATGAGTTATACAATGTGGATCACCACTTTTGATGGTAGGGTTCATTAATCTCTCATAATGTGGATCACGATGAATATTTTATCACGAGTTTCAGTAATAGCACTGGGTAACATGAATTAGATAATATGGATCATAAGTTATTAGAGCGTGGATCACTAAGTTCTGTCAACTTGGTTCAAGAGCAAGATTTTATAAATTCTTTATGAAAAGTTTTGTTGTTCATAATTTTATGTCGTGTTTCTTATCTTCTTTTTTATTACGTTTCATCATCGTATGTGATTAAGTTGACCTAGACGGAAGCTGATGTGTAACGGATTGTGGGAGCTGACGTGGAAGAAAGGACACAGAACTTGTCAATTGGGATGGTCCACGTGTAAGCAAGTGGTATTCACTACGTAACTGCGAGGGGGCTCGCTGCGGTCCTAAGGGCAGCGCCGCCGCAGCGATTTGAGTCGCAGCTCGGTGCAGCAGCCGCAGTGACACTGCGGCTTCGCTGCGGCCTAGGGCCGCAGCGAAGCTCAGTCAGCCTGCCACACAGCTTGACAGAAGTGTTGCGGCCCTTGCTGCACTTCAGGCCGCAACACACCATTTTTTTTGTTTTTTTCTATTTTATTCTACCCAAAATATATTTATAAAATTAATTAATAAAAAAAATAATTATTTATAAAATTGAATACACAATTAAAAAATATATATATATTATCAAATTGTAATAGTTCACTACATATATTTACAGAAAAGTCCTAACAATCAGGATCATCATTGTTCGGGTTGTTCGCGTTGTTCAAGTA
>JBBYHH010021781.1:0-16661 GCA_038382905.1 Daphne laureola
TAGTTTTCTGCTAACCAAATTCTTTTAGTCAGGTTCTCTTCTGAACCGAAATCATTTCTTAGACCTTCATAATCTATATGAAATGGTTCCTTTAATACATTTAAGTCAAAGTCTGAAAAACTAATTCTATCATCTTCAACTGTTTTAGATGATTGGACAGTTTCTGTTGGTATAGGATCGACTTTATACACAGGGTGAGACACGTTTTCTGCAGATTGTCTTACTCCACCTATGTGTTTTTCATATTCTGATTCTGGTACATATGAGCATGATGCTCTTGATGGTATTCTTGGGGGTTTTTCTGAGAAATTAATTATCCTAGTTATTCTATCTTTTCCAAATTTAATTTCTACTTCCCCATTATCGTATTCAATGATTCTATCCACTTCTGTTGTTCTAAGTGGTTTGACTGGTTTCTCATTCTGCATTACCCATTTTTCAGGTAGACGAATGTCACTCCACTTTATAGGTCTCGGAATGACCACATTAGTTTTCTCGGCATTTACCTGAATTAGAAGGGTTTCTCCTTTTGTGTCAAATTCTAGAGCCTTTGGCTCTATCTGAGTTGTCATTACCTTATAATATATTCTATACACAAGGACTAAATTCTGAGATCCTTCTAACATATCAAATCCTGATATAAGGATATTAGCAGTTAAGACTTTCATGATATGAAGATCTTTTAGTGATACCGTGAAATTTGGATGACAGTTAAAATAGATTAGGCCATCACAGAGACTAGATTCTATCATTTCCAGGAGGGAGTGTGAATTTATTATGCCTCAGATCTCTTAAAGCAATAACAACCGACGTGTTTAACCCATTTCTAATTAATGATTTTAAAGCTATTTGAACTAGTCCAACAAGTAAATAATTATATTTGTTAACAAGATAATCTTTTATCATGTATTTGGATAACAGTTCAAATTTGTAATCGTTTTCCATTATTAAAACAGTTCTTTCCACCATTTTGATGAAATATGATGTTCATAACTCAAATGTTCCTTTCTGATAAACATCAAATTTGTTTACTTTGAATATGTTCCAATTTCCTAGGCTTTTCTCAATGTCACGAATTATTATTTCTTGAGAATTTTTTACTTTTCATTTTTTCTGAGATTCTTTATCTTCATGTCTCTTAGACACAAATCTTATTAGACCTTTAAATATTCCGATTATTAATTCTCTAAGTGATTTTCAAATTTTAATTCTTATCTGTCAACGAGATATTTTATTACCGTCCTACAATCAAGTCTTACAGTTAAAACGCAACTTAGGTGATAAACAAATAAAATTTTGAAACCACTTTCAAAAACGGAGACTTAGAAAGATTTTAAAAACTTTTTAAAATTCTGGGTAAAAGTGACAAAAATTAAAAAATTTGAGGAAAAGAAAAAAAAAGGAGAAAATATTCACTTTAGAACTGACTGAAAAAATTACCAAAGTTGTAGGACTTAAAAAATACTTCTTCAGATTTTTAAAACTCGATGTAATAATTTGAAAGTTTTAGAACTAGTATTACAAAACTCGAAGTTTTAGAACTAACATAAAAAATCAGTAAAAACTTTTCACGTCTTCAGCTGTGAATGGGTGCCGTGCCGGATAGGGTACACTAATTAAACCTTTCACTCTATCTGATTACCTGTTTTTGACCATTCCACTACAAACTCTGTTTTTGGGTAAATACTGAATTACCTCAATTTTTCAACAACCAAAACAGAACCATCCTTTAGAATGACTTAACAAAATCAGCTGGGAATGCATGGTTTCAGACTTCACTGTGATGATCATGAACAAAAATATTGAATGATGAGGGAACAAATTACAATGGTATTGAAACTTCACTCATCAGTCAATACTCAATATATATATACCAAAAGCTTTTCTCCACGGTTCCAAGTAACACCTACGACTGGAAAACGATGACCCTGCATGGAACAGCAAGTCATTTAGTAGGAAACCGTTTTACACACACACACACACTACAAAAACAGTTTGTGCACCCTGGAAAACACAAATCGATTGGATTAACAAAATGTGACATTTCCTTGGAATTTCAAGTAGGGAGCCTGTGTGAGTCGATGGATCCATGGATGGACTCAAGTAAACTACAATCAATTAACTGAGCCTTAATCTCAACATTCAAAAGTAAACACATGGAGGTTACCTGAAAAATGGCCCCGAGCTTTGTTCAGAAGAACTTCCTTAGATGCATTGTGGTCTCGAAGTAACTAGCAGTAACAACGAAAAGACGTTCATTTCCATGAAACTACCTCACCCACAATTGGTGTTGATTTTGCCTACTGATGACATACCATATGGCAGACACGTGATAAAGTTGTCTCAAAATATATTCAACACCGATCTGCCAAAGTGATAAGAAGCATAGCATCCTTCTTCCTTGGTTTCAATCTGGTTCACCTTCATCAGTTCATATTTGGATTAACGAAACGGCGCCTACATGTGCATATGCATGCCTAGGTTCACTTCAGTTTATACCACCTGCACAAGGTACATATAATATAATACCAACTGCAAAATCTAATCATACCTGAAGCTGCCATCACTTGTGATTTTATTTGATGGCCTTTGTCTCTCACCCACTCTGCTAGAAATGGTACCTTCATACATCGGCTTTCCTTTCCAAGAGCCGTCACAACTTTTCTTGCATAAATGTACCCAATGATATGCAGCATAGCCTCACCAAAAGCTAGTGGTGGTGAAACATGAATAAGAAGGAAACTGAAAAAGTAATAGCGGAGTTTATGTACAGGAGGCATAAAGCAGGAGTCGTCAGATTGTCTACTTTTATCAAAGACTCGTCAGATTGTTACAAAACTGCAACCTCACAGCAGCTTTACGATCTCCAGGATTTTTATTTGGGTGCACTAGCCTAGCCTGGAAATAACACATAGATGTAGATGAGCAGAAAAGATTAAAGATAATCGTACAATCTTCCTTCAACGCAAAGATTTCCGTATGTAAAAGAAGGCAAATGAAAAGATAAAAGCTACAAGAAAAGTACTTGTGCTAGTGTCCCTCCTCAAAAAGTCAAATTACCATACTCACTCACTGTTGCAATGAACATAGAAGTTGCACAAGGAATCATAAATGGAGGACGGTTAGTCCAAAATCTAGGTGTAAGTGTAACAATACATATACGTCAGTCATAAGAAAGGCTTCACGATCCCAGAAAGGCTTCCACTAGCCAAATGCACTTGTCTTCTCTACTGCTCTGTCATCATAAGAAAACAAAAGATAAACACTACCATACCAATCTGTATGTTACGCCAAAAGAAAACATATTCCGTGCAAGAAATTAAAAAATGCGAGCATCTTTTACCATTACCTCATTAAAAAATACTCTATATAGTCTGCATCGTAATACTCATCCCCATCTCTGACATCCATCGAGTAAACAGAGGTGTCTATGCCGTGCTTCTTCACCATCTTCAAATCCGAAATCCAAACACAATTTAAGTATTGTATAATCAAGAAATGAAAAAATATAAAGGATGAACTCTTACCACTCTAGAGTTTTTCTAGATCTTTTAATAATCTACAAGACCTCCTTAATTTTCTTAAGCAAGATGCTACTCCTGAGCTTTAAAAATTGACAAACCTTCGTGGTGAGGACAATACTACGATGAGGCATTTTGATGATGATTGCTTCTTCTCCAAATATATTACCTGGTCCTAGGATGATGCCACTTCCACTCCATTATTTTTACCCTCACCTCTGAAGACATAATAAAATAAACATTCTTCGAGTTCTCACACGCTCATTGGTTGGAACGTATTCAACTTCCACCATAATAAACTGTAAGGTACATAATGTGTTAATACCATATAAATTGCATACTTAGCAAGGAATAAGTCAGTATAAGAGCACACTTTACCAATGCGACTAATATCTCTTCTGAGAAGCCTTGGAAGAGGTAAACTTTCTTCACCACATTTAGAAATAGGTACTGATAAATGTCTTGACAAATGTGTTTCGGCAACTCCTTAAGAAATTGTTATTGGTATGTTGTCCATCTCAAATTGCATGTACATGTGTGTGAATAATTGTCCAGTCATTCTTAAAGGCAACTGGTACGTGAAGACTTGAGGCAGTTGAATCCTCCTCTGCGTCAATATTAAACAAAAAATATTGCAAGTGGGACTTACAAAATCAAGGGTGTGACTACTAGCTCCAAGAACTAAAAAGTCAATACTGCTAGTTAAATGAGAAGAGAGAACGAGATTGAAGATCATGTAACAACTTATGATAGTCATTTCAATGTTGTTTACGGAATGGATGTCATTGTAGCCAACAATGGTGAATGTGTTGATGAACCAATACAGAACTGCAATGTAAGACTCCCAGAGGTTTGGACCATCTACGAGTGTGAGCCAACTATGATTCTCGTTCTGATAGAGCTCAGCTAACACTTAGTAACTAACCTGCAAAGTCCACCGAAAGTAGTGCAACCTGGAAAACTCGGTACGTCAGTGGATGTAAACAAAATGTTTAGATTGAATGTCATTTGTTTCTATTTACAAAGAAAAGTGAATGAATTTGTTATATGAGAATCGATGCATACAATGAAGAGGCATAGACATCGCATGAAGAAATAGCTGAATCTGATGCCCATCTCAATCCCGAATACAATAAATGCTATGTTATCACTTTAGATACAATAATTATGTTAAAATAATTTGCTAAAGTTAAAGGAGCATTTGGTTCAATAATTTATAGAATATAAATAGTAAATATCCAGACAATCTATATTCTCTAAATTGTTGAACCAAAGACTACTTCAACTTTAGCCAAATATTTCAACATGATTATTATCTAAAGTGATACCATAGCATTTATTGTATTCGGGATTGAGAAAGACATCAGATTCACGTATTTCTTCATGCGATGCCTATGACTCCTCATTGTATGCACCGATTTCGATATAACAAATTTATCCACTTTCCTTTATAAAATAAAAGCAAATGACCTTCAAATTAAACATTATGTTTACAGCTACTAACGTACTAAGCTTCGCAGGTTACACTACTTTCGGTGCACTTTGTAGATTGTAGTTTCTTCGTGTTAGCTGAGCTTTAACTCGGAACGAAAAATATAGTTTGCTCACACTTGAAGATGGTCCAAACCTCTGGGAGCGGTACATTGCAGTTGTGTACTGGTCCATTAGCACATTCACCATTGTCGACTACAGTGACATTCATCCCGTAAACAACATTGAAATGGCTATCACAAGCTGTTACATGATCTTCAATCTTGTTCTCTCCTTATTGGAGCTAGTAGTCACACTATGGATTTTGCAAGTCACATTTGCAATTTTTGTATTATTACACATCTTGAATAGGTCAAAACAATTTATAACATTTTCTGTCTAATATTGACGTAGAGGAAGGGGATTCAAGCTGCCTTAAGATTTGCCTCCACATACCAACTGCCTTCAAGAATGAGTGAACACCTATTCACACACATGTACATGCAATTTGAGACGAACACAAGCCAACAACAATTGCTTAAGAAGCTGCCGAAACACATCTGTGAAGACATTTATCAGTATCTATTTTTACATGTGCTGAAGAAATCTTACCTCTTCCAAGGCTTCTTAGAAGAGATTAGTCACCTTGATAAAATTTGCTCTTATACTCCGACTTATTTGTTGCTAAATATGTAATTTATATGGTATTAACACATTATGTACCTAACTTAGGAAGTTGAATATGTTCCACCTAATGGGCGTGTGATCAAGCATGGTGAGGACTCAGAGAATGTTTATTTTATTGTCTGGAGAGGTAAAAGTGATAGAGAAGGATAAAAACAATGGAGTCGAAGTGAAATCAATCCTAGGGTCAGATAGTATATTTGAAGCATCACTCATCAATAAGATGTCGCATCGTAGTTTTGTCCTGACCACAATGGTTTGTCAGTTTCCAAAGCTCAAGAATAACATCTTGCTTAAGAAAATTGAAGAGGATCTGCATATTATCAAAAGATCTAGAAAAAATTTAGAGTTAAGAATAACATCTTGCTTAAGAAAATTGAAGAGGATCTTCATTTCTTGATTATTCAATGGTGAAATTGTGTTTGGATTTGAAGATGGAGAAGAAGCGCGGCATAGAAACCTCCTCTACTTACTCGAATTCCAGAGAAGATGAAAACAATGAGTATTATGATGCGGATGCAGACTATATAGAGTATTTCTGAATGAGTAATGGTAAAAAGATGCTTGCACTAATTTAATTTCTTGCATTGAATATCCTTGCTTATGGCATAACATACAGATTGGTACGGTAATGCTTATATTTTGTCTTCTTATGATGGCAAAGCAATAGAGAAGAGAAGAGCATTTGACTAGTGGAAGACTTTTTGGGATCATGATGCTCTGATACCATTTAAGATAAGTAGATAATCTAGGAATTGACTGGCATATATGTATTTTTACACTTACATCTAGAAATAATATCCCTGACTCAGGAGATGAGTGATAAGCGTGTAAATGGATAGGGCCTTTAAAGAGTAGCTCGCTCGAGGCTTATCGAGTCGATATCTATCGAGTTCGAGCTTAAAATAGAGCTCGATTAGTTAACGAGCCAAGCTCGAGCCCAACGATACTCGACCCTATCGACTATCAATACTTATCAAACCTCTTGAATTTGTTTACTATATTATAATTTATGTTAGGTAAAATATATTTTATTAATATTAATCATTATGATTAGTACAATATTATTAATTTGGGTTTTAAATTGTACAAAATTTGATGGAATCTTGTATTTTTATTTATTTATTATAATGTAATTTAAAAAATTTCAAAAAGAACCTATCGAGCTACTCAAACCTAACATATTAGGCTGGAGCAATTTGAGCTCGAGTAGTACCGATAGGCTAAGCGGCCACTAGTGTTAGGGCTGAGTAGGTGGGCTAGGGTTCTGGAAGGTGTTGGGTTGGTGACACAAGTTGGGGAAGAGGGTAAATTGCAGAGGATTAAATGTTTACCTAAGAGCAATTTGGGGCTTCCAATTTAATTCGCGCATAAGAGATAGGTCACACTCAATTAACGGAAAAATAAGCAGAGATTAGACTCTCCGGGTTTTTTTCATATTCCGTCAAACCCAGACTTCTGGAAGGGATGCATTTATTAGATAAAAGGTCGACGCAGGCTTATGCTCGTTGCTCTGATAATTATGCAAAGCCTCGGATTTTTTATAATTTCCCGATATGTTTTAAGAAAAATAACAACAAACAAATTGTTAAAGATTCTTTAAATCACGAATCAAACACTTTCTAAGCTCATCAGTTTTAATATAGGAAAGTTCATACCTGTCAAAGAATCGAATGACTCGTCAAAATTGGAAGAACTTAAGCAGACCCAAAACTTGAGCAAATAAGGTCAATGCTCTGACTTTGTTTTTAAATGGGTAAAATCTTTCAAGTGGGATGATTGAAGCTACATCCATCACGAACCATGTGCAAAGATACCTGCAGTTGTTATGAGAACAAGTTGGAATAAATATTTAGATTAATTCCCAGCTTCGCAACCTAATCTAATCTGTCTTTTTCTTGCTCTATAAATTTTACTTCTGTAAGGGGTTTGGTGTGATATACTAATAATAGAATACCCAACATGCTTCTTATTAATTCTATGTATATTACTAATAGACAAAATCAATCAATTAAATTATGTATATAAGTAAAAGGTAAGCAACCAACCTTGAAGCAATCTTCCTTACAGAAGAAATCGAAAGTTGGGTTCTTTTGTCAATGTACGCCACTAGAAGTGTCACAAGGACATCACATGCTAATAGTCCATCCATGATGTAATTTCCAATGAATAGCCTAGAATGGTGGTTGATGAAGTTGAGAAACGCAATCTCGAACGGAATTAGCAGCATTGCAGAAAGTGTGATGATCACTATCAACACATCCCACCACCGGTACAGACGACCATGAGACGATATAATAAAAGCAAGTTTGTTAGATGTATCATCACAGTTCGCATCAGGAGGAGGATGGGAAAGGCCCAGAGGAGGAATATCAATCGAGGTGTACGACAATCTTCTCAATCTATATTTCTCATGTTGAATGAGACTGAGAGATTCTTTGCGTTCTTTGAGTTGACCTTTAGTGTCGTACCCCCAACCGAACCGAAAGAAGTTCTCAGTCTCGTTCAACATGAGAAATAGATTGAGAAGACTGTCATACGACTCGATTGATATTCCTCCTCTTGGCGTTTCCCATCCTCCTCCTGATGCGAACCGTGATGATACATCCAACAAACATGCTTTTATCATCTCTCCTCATCGTCGTCTGCACCGGTGGTGAGATGCGTTGATAGTGATCATCACACTTTCTACAATGCTGCTAATTCCGTTCGAGATTGCATTTCTCAACTTCATCGGCCACCATTCTAGGTTGTTCATTGAAAATTACATCATCGATGAACTCTTAGCATGTGATGTCATTGTGACATTTATGATGGCATACATTGACGAAAGAACCCAACTTCCGATTTCTTCGGTAATATACAACATAGAATTAATAAGAAGTATGGTGGGGCATTCTATAATTAGTATATCACACCAAACCCCTTACAGAAGTAAAATTTATAAAGTAAGAAAAAACCGAAGATTATGTTAGGTTGCGAAGCTGAGAATGGATCCAAATATTTATTCCAACTTGTTCTGATAACAACTGCAAGTATCTTTGCACATGGTTCATGGTGGATGTAGCTTCAATCATCCCACTTGAAAGATTTTACCCCTTAAAAAACAAAATTAGAGCATTGACTTTATTTGCTCAAGTTTTGGAACTGCTTAAGTTCTTCCAATTTCGACGAGTCATTCGATTCTTTGACAAGTATAAACTTTCCTATATTAAAATCCCTGAAGTTTAGCATAATCTTTACACCCCACATCCCCCCTTGGTTTGACGGAATATGAAAAAAAACTCCGAGTCTAACCTCTGCTTATTCTTCCGTTAATTGAGTGGGACCCATCCATCTCTTATGCGCGAATTAAGCTGGAAGCCCCAAATTGCTTTTAGTTAAACATTTAATCATATGCAATTTGCCCTCTTCCCCAACTTGTCTGACCAACTCCAATCCAACACCTTCCAAAACCATAACCCGCTTGCTCAGCCCTAACACTAGTGGCCGCCGCAACGCGTCGTGTTGCAGACGACTCGCCTTCCCCTCCCGCAGACCTGGACATCGCTCGTGGCTCTCCTCCCATGCCAGATTTGGCCTTCGTCAAGAGCCTCCAGGTTTTATCTGCAAGATCCACCAACGAATGGTACGCTAATGGGCTGGCTTGATTGACAATGAAGTTGGCAATGGTGCGGCGCTTGGTCGAGTGATTCACTGATCAAGCAGATCATTCTTTTCTTCTTTGATCCAGCACCAACTTTTGAAGAAGTGATGAAAAGAAAACAGTGGTTGAGTCTGGAGGAGAAGGTGGCGACATTGCGACTGTTGAAGTGTAAGAATGTTACCCTCACTTTACTTCTTCGAATCTTGTTTCAAAGATTTCCTTGGACTCAAAACTTTCTAAATTAAGAGGCTTGTTTGGTTGTCTTCGCAAGAGATGCGACGGTGTAGGCTGTAGGATAAGGTTGCAGGTAAACTTTTTAAAGAGAGTTGTAGTTTGCTTCTTTGTTGTTTATCAGGTGTTGTCTCTGATTGCAGTGGGCAAGGGTGGTTTGTTTCTTGTTTTGAGGATTCGTGTTCTTTAATGAATTGAGTTGAAACTGAAAAGAGAGGGAGGAGTAACCAACGGTTGATGGGTAAGAGATTGGAGAGGGGTCAAACTGCCAAAAAACAAATTTATGGTGAAAAGGTTTAAAGGTTAGTATTAGACCCAGGGTAGTTTAGTCTTTCCGCATTCCACTAACAGAACAATCAACAAAAGTTAGACTCTACGAGTGGTTTTTGTATATTTCACCAAACCGCAAAGTGGGGAAGAGAGGATCGAAAATGCAGCAGTGGGGGTGAAGATTATTCCAAACCTCAATGAGGTTTTTGATAGTTTGCCAAAAAAAATTATATGGATTCCACCATTACGTAACCATGCATGTAAATAAATTATAAATTAAATACTGTAAAACTGCTAAAACAAATAGTGCATCTTTTGAAGAATGGAGAGAGTAACATTTATTGTATTCAGGGTTGAAAAGGATATCAGCTTCAGCTACAGCTTCATTCGATACATGTGACTCCCCATTGTATGTTCGATTCCCATCTAATAAATTCAATCATTTTCCTTTTTAAAAAAGAAAGGTTTGGCCTTCAAGTTAGACATTATGCTTACAGCTACTGACAAACCGAGTTGTGTAGGTTACCTTACTTTCGGTACACTTTGCAGGTTGCATTTACTTTGTGTTAGCTAAGCTTTATCCGAATGAAAAGCGGAGTTGGATCGCACTTTTAGATGGTTCATGCCTCTTGTAACAGTATGTTGCATCCGTGTACTGGTCCATCACTACATTCAGCACCGTCGGCTACGTGACATCCATGCCATAAACCACATTGAGATGGCTATCACTAGTTCTTATATGATCTTCAACGTGGTCCTCTCTTCTTATATGACCAACAACATTGGCAGTTTAGTTCTTGGGGTCAGTAGTCACACTATGGATTTTGTAAGTCACATTTGCAATTTCTGTACCATTACACATCTTGAATAGAGTAAGACAGCTTATAACATTTTCTACTTAATATTGATGTAGAGGAGGAGGATTCAGGTTGCCTCTCGATTTGCCTTCAAGAATGACAAAGCAATTGTTCACCCACATGTACATGCAGTTCGAGACGGACAATGTGAGCCAGCAACAATTTCTCAAGAAGCTACCAAAGAATGCCTGTGAAGACATATATTAGTTTCTATTTCTACATGTGGTGAAGGGAGTTTACCTCTTCAGAGACTTCTCAGAAGAGATTTTGGCCGCCTTGGTAAAACTTTCTCTTATAGTGACTAGTTTGTTGCTAAGTATGCAATTTATATTGTATTAACACATTATTTACCTTACAGTCTGTCATGGTGGAAGTTGAATATTTTCCACCCAATGAATGTGTGATCGAGTTTGGCGAGTCGGAGAACGTTTATTTGATTCTCTCTGAAGAGATAAAGGTGATAAATGAGGTTGAAATCAATGGAGAGAACCTAGTGAAATTCCTAGGATGTTGCAAGATATTTAGAGAAATTGCTGCCATCGAAAGGAAACCTTATGGTAATACTGTTCTAACCACTAAGGTTTGCCAGCTTCTAAAGCTCAAGAGTAGCGGCTTGTTGAACAAAATTGAAGAGGATCATGCAAGGTATCAGAAGATTTGGAGAAACATTAGAGAGGTAAGAGTGCACCCTTTATATTTCTTCCTTTCTTGATCTATCAATGGTTAAAATGTGTTTGTCTTTTGGATTTGAAGATGCATGCCACTTCCATTGTTCACTCAGAAACCGAGGATGTGGATGAAGACAATGAGGAATTTTTTGATGCAGACGGAGTGGATTTTGCCTGAATGAGGTAATGGTGAAAATATGCTTGCACTATTTTTATTTCTTGCGTTAAATATGTCTACTTTTGGCATAGCATACAGATTGGTACAGTAATGTTTATTTTCTGTTTTCTTGTGATGGAAGCGCAGCAGTGAAGAGAAGAAGAGAAGATATGGCTAGTGGAAGGTGTTGTGGGATCCTGAAGCTCTGATACCATTTAGGAGTAGATAATTTAGGGATTGATTGATGTATAGGTATTGTTACACTTACATCTAGATTTTGGACTAACCACACTCCATTTAGGATTCTTTGTGCAAATACTATGTGCATTGCAGCTATGAGTATGGTATTTTGACCTTTTTAGGAGGGACAGTAACACAAGTACTTTTCTCATAGCTTTTATCGTTTTGCTTGCCTTCTTCAAAGTACTGTTACATACGAAAATCTTTATGGATTGAAGGAAGATTGTAGGATTATTGACCTCTTTAATCTCTTCTGCTCATATGTCATGTGTTATTGCCAAGCTACGCTAGTGCACCCAGATAAAAGGGATAGCCAGGTCCTCTTGTCCTATCAAGATAGAATAAGATTCAGAATGTCTTTTAGTGTCACACCATGATTCATAACTTATAAAGTCATACATTCATAATCTTACAACCAAACAGTTGGAAAAACGAAATTAAAACCACATGCTGATGACTGGTCATACATGCATTGTTGTTTCATGGATAAACAAATGGCAAAACCTCATCCACATCAGCTTAATTAGCAATGTTCATTTTTAATGCGTAGATCACTAGAGAAAGGAAGAAAAGACAGGCAAGGACAAAGTCGTTTGAACTAGTTTTCTGACAGGGATGCAATGTTAGACCCTTCAGCTGTGTTTGGAATGCTTTTTGGAAGTGATTTTTTTTCTTAATGAATATGTTAAGACAGTTGGCATTGGCATCTTTGCCATCTGTGCGGAGAATAAAAAAGGATCAGCCCACAAGGATGGTTGCAGAAATAAAATTCAAGAAAAGATGAAGGCAAGTTTTCATTTCTTAATATTTGTACTAAATCTAAATCTCGTTTTTGTCTCATCATATAAGATACGTGTTTAATCTGATAAGCAGGCTCTTTAGAAAGATAGAGAAGAGAAACTTGCTGTTTTACCCAATAACCGTCTTCGACCTTTCGTTGAAGGACAATGTGATGAGTTTGTAAATTGGGCACAACAAGAGGCAGATCAACTTTCAGCAGCCTGTATTATTCTAATTCACGATCCCTTAAAACTAAGATAAGAATACATTTATTTCACCGCTGGAAATTAGACGTACTTAACTAATTGTAACATTTGAACTAGCTGGGGAGGTTCTCCTACGTAGAAAATTAAAATTGTTTTTTACATTGCTGAGCATCAATCTGATGAAATGGAGAACTTGAAAAATCAGGGTCCGTTTAGTTATGAATTTTTTTTCCAATTTTTATTTCTAAATTTCCTTTGTAAATGTTTGATTGTACAACTAACTTTTAAAAGATGAAAAACATTGTTTTCCAAATTTTGGAAAACTCTAGTATTAAACTAGGGAACCTTGTTTGAAGATTCTCTAATTTAATACTAGGGTTTTCCAATATTTAGAAAACAAGGTTTTCCATCACTTAAAAGCTAGTTATATGATCAAATATTTACAAAGGAAAATTGGAGATGGAAACTTAGAAAATTTTCCACAACTAAACGGACCCTAAGGTTTTCTACTTTAACACATGAGTTTCTCAAAGTTTTGAAAATAAAATATTCTCTCTTTAATAACTAGTTATATATCTCAACTATTTACAAAGGAAAGTTAAAATCAAAATTTTGGAAAAAAATCATAATTAAAGGGACCCTTAATTTTTTGAGACAATCCATATAGTCATCAAAGGAAAAATAATCGGTTAATTTGAATATCCTAATAATGACCAACACTTATTACACGATTTTAAGCTATCAGTATAATAGAATCATCTAGCAGTCCCTGTAATTTACCATTTCATTCAGTACCGATAATCATATATTCATAAGTTTCAGGAATCAAATAGAACAAAATGAAACAATTTTGGACTCAAATTGTTATTCCCCGCAAACGTGTATAACACCCACACACACTTGCACCAATATTTGTTACTATTTCTTTCAAACTTCAGCTGAAGAAGTTGATCACAAGTCAACTTATGAAATGAACCTCTACTTACATCCTCATCATTTACCACCATAGTATATCTACTTATGAATTCATAAAGTGAGCTATCTATATTTGGACTACATTTAATATATGCACATAGATTTGGCACACCGGGGGGGGGGGGGATCCAACTGGCCACATAATTACTTTCTGCTTTTCATAATTTGAAAAATTATTAATGGACACTGTCGGCTTAGCAACCTCATCAATAAATACAAATTATAAAGAATCGGTTGTAATTAAAAAAAAATTAAAAAAAATTGAATTTCGCATAACTTGCATCTTTCTGTTTATAAATAAATACTCTCTATTCAATTTAGAGTATCCCATTTTACATGTTTTACTAAAAAGATAAGAGACAAGTGAGATGGATGAAATAGTTATGGAACATAATTAGACTAGTTCCTCAAAAAAGAATACAAAGAAGAGGATGTTATTTAAGTTTAGTGAATTCAGTGATACATGTGTCTGATGTGGCGAGGTCAGCCAGCCTCAGATGAGTTAAGAAACCCAGAAGTTTTCATTCTAGTCCTCTTAATCCAAAAACCCACCATATTAGTCCCTCAGTCAGTCCTAAGCATTGAAGTAGTTGGCAGATAACTAGCATATAGACCGCCGTTGATGGGTTGTGGCATTGAAGAAAGGTGGAAGCCTCTTCAATTTAGAGCAATGAGGAGGATTCTAGTTATCAAACCAATGGTCTTATGCTTCAATTTAGAGCAAACCATTGCTTACATCAATTACCATTGCTGGCTACAGAGGAAAAATCCGGCCTGTTGTGTATGTTCTATTGCCTTTCCCCCGCCTACTTACCCCATTATCTTTCCAAGCAGAGCATAGCCTCTTCTGTTTTAAAGCTATAGCTGAGAGAACACAGTTCATCCCACGACGAAATTGGATTCTAGTTCTGCTATATTAATAGTATCTGATCATACTAGCTTCTCATCATCAAATAGATTGCTATTCTGGACTTCTATGTATTAGGGGCCCCTCTGGTAGTTGATACCATGTACACTTGCTGAAGTTTCGTTGGCCTTTACATTTTTGGTCAATAACAAGAGGACGTAATACTCCTATATATGTAGTATGTACTACTACATCTATCCCATTTACGTTGTCTCATATGTTTACACTTGAAGGAAAAGAATGGAATGGAGACAGTACAATATACTACTCCTAATAGTAGGCTTAAGAAGTTAATGTTGTAAGTTAAAGTTCATCTGGTAACAACAATAACATCTAAATTATTAGAGGTTTGCAAAAGCTCAGTCTCGTTAAATTCTTTTCTTAATCTCTAACGCTAGTTTGAAATGCTTTTTACCAAACAAATTAGTTTTAGTCTGCATAATAAACGATCAGAGTGGAGAATTGGTTGATTACCTGTTTTTGAGGTAGGTGATGAAGAAGGCCACCGATGTAATGAATCATATCACCAACAAGATGGAGAAGAAAGGCAGCGGCAGAGGGAGTGAGTCACTGTAGACATGGCCAAGCCATGAATCTGGTGAATCCAGGAGGACCAAACAAAGTCTTAATTTTGCATATAAACGATATATACATACATGATTAGAGTGGAGAGTTGATTACCTGCTTTTGAGGTAGGTGATTAACAAGGCCAATGATATCACCAACAAGATGGAGAAGGGCAAGGAGCCCACCCACATGGTAGCCCTGAGCCATGAATCCGGGACCAGATCTCCCGGAAGCAAAGCCGTGGATGCCACCACTGGCCCTTGCCCTTTCTCACCATCCATCCATATTTTCCATGTTGTATTCTACTTTCCATCTCCATTTCCATGCCCCCCGCCCCTCTTTTTCATGACTTTAAATCAAGCAGAGGAAGAGCAAGAACGTATACACGAGTGTTAAGATGAAGAATACTTTGAACCGTAGATTTCTTTGCGCAAAGTTGAGAAATTTTGGCATGAGAAAGAGGGTAGAAGGTGACATTCCTGCAAAGAACATTTGAATCAGCAAGAAATGTTAAACCAATTTACTTGTATGAGAGTGCATAAACAGGGGAAAAAAACTTTATAATTAACGACTTTTGCAACAAATGAACACAGAAACAAATAAGCCATACAGTTTTAGGCAGAGGTTTGCAAATTTAAAATTTGTCAAAGGAAACCTGATACTATCATCTCTCTCCCTGCAGCCCAAGTTCCTTTCCTTTTCACCGATACTCTCTGGTGGCCGGATCCCATTCCGTTCCTTCCTGTTTTCTTCCTTAACTTCTATTCTCTGTTTCTCCTTCTTTTTTTCCCTTTCTTGCTCGTTTCTTTCTGTCCGTACTTTTTCAGATCTAGAAAAGTTTCCATCTCAAATTTCAACTAGATTCCCAGAGCTTGTTTGTTGGATCTGGCGATGGAGGGTTTCTTCAAGTTATATGATGAAGTCGAGCAATTTGTTGGGGCCATCGAGTGTTGTGGCTGGTGGTATGATCGACTTGGCACCTTTTATTGAGTATTGGACCGGAGCTCTGTGTCTGGCGGAAGAGACAAGGTGGTATCGGGGAGTGGAGAAGATGAGGAGGCAGTGGGTCTTGCTGGGGGAGTCGGGGAAGAAAGGGATCCGGGAGTGTTGACGAAGGGTTGATCCGGGGGTTTCCGAGGTGTTGACGAGCAGTTCTGTTATCCTTCAGCTAGGTGATAACCTAGCAGCCACACTATATAATCTACCGGTAGCCCAAACCCGGTAGCCCAAACCCAATTAAAATATCAATGACAAAATTACCCCTGAACCAAATCACTTTCAGGTGAAGCTTACAAACATTTTTTGAGACACGAATCTTTTCTAACATAATGATCCTTCGTTGTATATTCACCGCCTCACCGTCGTGAGTCCAGTTTTAGCGATCGGAAATCATCCACAATCTATCCGCATCTAGTCATGCAATCCCATTCTCCATCTTTCTTTGATTTTGGATATCGATCCCTTACAGCAACTACTCGCAAA
>JBBYHH010021891.1:0-16656 GCA_038382905.1 Daphne laureola
TTTTTCTTTTTTTTATTTTTATTTTTATTATTTTCTCTCTCCTCAATCGTGGCGGTTCGGTGTAGTTTGGTGAGGCTCGGATCATCCATTTCGACCCGTTCAAAGCCCATTTTCACCACGACCGAGCCATTTACTGTTCCTTTGGAGAATCGTTCCTCGAATTCTTCAGATCGGACCGTTAACTGAACTTTCTTTTCTCACATAAAATCATACTTTTCTTCGACGAAATTCTTACCTCAAACTTTTCTGGTGAATCCCCGTCGGTGGCCGTAACAGGTGATGTGACTATCATTGATGACGACCCCACATCCTACCAGGAAGCTATGTCAGGACCAGATTCTGAGAAGTGGCTAGAAGCCATGACGTCTGAGGTGGAATCCATGTCACAAAACCAAGTCTGGGACTTGGTCGTTGCACCTAATAGGGCAAAGCCCATAGGATCCAAGTGCGTCTATAAAAGGAAGACCGACATGGATGGTAATGTAATTACCTATAAAGGGTGACTCGTTACAAAGGGTTTCAAGCAAATTCATGGTATTGACTATGATGAAACGTTTTCGCCTGTTGCCATGCTTAAATCCATAAGGATCCTTTTGGCTATAGCTACATACCATGACCATGAGGTTTGGTAGATGGATGTCAAAACTTCTTTCTTGAATGGAAGGCTACTTGAGGATGTGTATATGACACAACCCGAGGGTTTTATCGATCCTAAAAATGCTCATAAGGTATGCAAGTTGCAGAGATCCGTTTATGGATTAAAGCAGGCTTCCAGAAGCTGGAATCTAGGTTTTGATGAAGCAATAAAGGAGTTTGGCTTTATCAAGAATGAAGATGAACCTTGTATGTACAAGAAGGTTAATGGGAGCGTTATTGTCATTCTGGTGTTGTATGTCGATGACATACTACTGATCAGAAATGATATCCCTATACTTCAGTCTGTAAAGACTTGGTTACGGAAATGCTTCTCGATGAAGGACTTAGGTGAAGCATCCTATATGCTCGGCATAAAGATCTATAGAGATAGATCGAATAGATTGCTTGGACTAAGTCAGAGTACATATCTAGAAAAAATTCTCAGAAGGTTTCATATGCATGAATCCAAGAGGGGATTCATGCCTATGACCCAAGGCATGCCTTTTTCTAAGATGCAGTGTCCACAGACACATGAGGAAAGGAAGCAGATGGATGGAATTCTATATGCATCGACAATCAGATCCATCATGTATGCCATGCTATGTACTCAACCAGATGTATCGTATGCTTTGAGCATGAAGAGTAGATTCCAGTCAGACCCAGGTGAGAAACACTAGGTGGCCGTTAAGAACATTCTTAAGTTCTTGAGAAGGACTAAGGATGTCTTCTTGGTCTATGGAGGTGAAGAAGAGCTTTGTGTAAAGGGTTACACATATGCTAGCTTCCAAACTGACGTGGAAGATTTTAGATCACAATCTGGGTATGTGTTTTGCCTAAATGGTGGTGCTGTGAGTTAGAAGAGCTCAAAATAGCAGACAATCACTGACTTTATAACAAAAGCAGAATACATTGCCACCTCAGACAGTGTGAAGGAGGCCGTTTGGATCAGAAAGTTTATTTCAGAACTTGATGTGGTCCCTAGTGTTCACCATCCGATCCAGCTCTATTGTGATAATAATGGAGCGATCACACAAGCAAAGGAACCATGATCTCACTAGAGATCTAAACATATCCTTCGGCCTTATCACATGATTAGAGAAATCTTGGAACGAGGTGATGTATCCATACAAAGAGTAGACAAGGATCGTAATGTGACGGATCCTCTTACGAAGACTTTGGTGCAACAGAAGTATGAGGGTCACTCTAGATCTATAGGTCTCAGACAGATGCTGGATTGGCTTTACTGCAAGTGAGAGTCTGTAGGTGTATGTAGTGCTCAAAAGCCATCCAATTTTTAGATATGACATTTAAAACCCCCTTTTTATTGTATTACAAAATAGTATTGGGTGTTCTTTTAATGGTTTCAATACCTATGGGATTATTAGGATGACCCTTTTCAAAAAATATTAATAAATTTCAAAATCCATTTCATCATCCGATAGCAACAACCATCTTTTTATTGGTACTGTAGTAGCCCTATGGTTGGGCATTGGAGCAACATTTCCAATTGATAAATCCCTAACTTTAGGTCTTTTTTAAATTTTAAATGGAGTCACGTATTAAACAGAGTCAATTGTAAGTAAAATAATAACATAAAGGGACTTGAAATAAAATCCTTGTGGAGTTGCTGAGGAGAGAAAAAATGTTCTGACATCTCTCTAGATTTTTTAGGGTTTTATGAGCTTTAGTTCGTGCGGATTCATCTATGGTGAAGAAGAAGCTTGGATGACCTCCTCGGGGCAGAGGCCGGGGAAAATCCATTGATCATCTGAGTGAATCAGAGCAGGAGTGTAGAAGTTCTGATAGTAAGAGTCCATCGTGGAAACCGAAAGCTCATTCTTTGGGAAAATCGGTCAGTTTTGATGGAAGTTCTATTGTGTGAAAGTTGAAAATGGATGAGATCTTTGGTGAGTCAAGTATCCTGAAAGCTTCTGAGTCTAGGGTTGGTTATGGTAAAAAGGCATGGTTGGATAGATCGGGAGTTGACCTTTTTCATCGAAAGAACGAATCCTCCCTTTGTGTCAAGCAACCGTCGGGGTTCACTCTGGTGTTTGAAGCGGAGGTGGAATCTACTGATGAGATTGTCATCACTGATGAGGAATTGTATGAAGGGGAAATTGAGTGGAAGAATTCTCTACTGGCTACTGTGGCAGGGATGAAGGTGACCAAAGAGGCAATAGATAAATCATCACCCCCTATATCTCAAAGCAATCAGGAGATTTCTTACCGCAATTTTCTTTTGAGGATGATCTACTTAAGATTCTAAAGAGTCCTGCTTGGTTTGTGTTTGATAAGCCGTTGGTGCTGTGAAGGTACGAAGTACGTATAAAGTTAGGCAAAGGTTTTTTTGACGCTGCTCTGATGTGGATTTATTTCCTTAGTTTGGCGCTACAGTTTTAGACGCCCAAAATTCTGAGATGAATGGCGAGTAAGGTCAGAAATCTATTGTTAGCTGATTATGCTACAATCAATAGAACCAGGTTGAATGCCCCAAGGATCATAGTTGAACTCCATAGAATGAATGATTTGTTACAGGAAGTGAAATTCAAAGCTCATGAGGTAATGGTTTTCCAATGTATTGAGTATGAATGGCATCCAAAGCCTTGTTCTATATATGACAAGTGGGGGCATTGTATAGAAGAGTGTGATCCAGAGAAATGGAACAAAAGGGGTTGGCCTAATCCTCAGCCGAAGCCGATACATAGGTCCTCTAAGGTCTAGAAGGATGGCTTCCAGGAGGTTTCTAAGAAGAATTTGCAAGCAGGAAGGTGTCTGAGGTTGCTAGTAAGTTTTTGCAGCCAATGGCGGTGCCTAAGGAGAAGGTGGAGGTAGTTCTTGGCAATTCATTTGCTAGTTTGCAATTTCCAAAGGTCTCTGGAGATATTATTTCCCCTCTCCCTGAAATATCATGATTTGGGGTGTGTGGAATATTAGGGGTTTGAATTTGTGCCATGAGCAAAAAACATATTAGGAAGATTGTTAGGAAATTTTCTATAAATATGTTTAGCCTTTTGGAGACAAGAGTGAAGTCTAGAAAGTCCAGTTCAGTGTTGGCTAAGTGTTACCCTGGGTGGGGTTACCTTAATAACTATTATCACGTTATAAATAGACGCATCTGGGTTGTCTGGAATGTGGTTGTCTAAAATGTGCTTAATCTTTCTTCTTCTAATCAGTTTGTGCATATGAGAGTGGTGCATTTTGTGGAGGGTTGGTATTGTTATGTGACTATTATTTATTCTTCAAACTCAAAGGGTGCTAAAAGAGGTTTTTGGGACAGTTTATTAGGCGTCAATCTTGGTTTAGATGCTCCATGGGTTCTGCTTGGGGACTTTAACGAAGTTTTGGGTTTAAATGAGAAAGTGATGTATAGTGTTCCAATGTTACATGAATCTGGAATGAGGCAGTGTTTCGTAGAGTTGGTGGTCTCAAATTTGAAGAGTGTGGGACAATTTTATACTTGGTCTAACCAACATATGAGCCAAGAAAAAATCATTTGAAAATTGCATTGTGTAGTTGTGAACCCAACTTGGGTGGATTTATTTGGGGAAGCTTTTGTTGATTTTAGGGCTAGGAGTGAGTCTGATCATACTATCATTATGGTTCATCTGAGGAAGTCTACAGGGGGTCATAAATCATCATTCAAATACCTCAACATGTGGCGTGAGCATAACTCTTATGAGAAAATTGTGGAGCAGGCCTGGCTAGTAGTGGCCAAATAAATCTTGTTTTTGTGTTCAGGAAAAGGTAAAGGCGGTAAAACAGAGTTTGAGGGAGCTGAATAAGGACTATTTCATAGATGTATCCTTGAAGGTGTCAAAACTTGAGAAGGAAGTGGAGGGTTTGGTGACTCAGTTACAACATGATCCCTTTAATTTGGAACTGCATGAGGCTATTAAACTTAAGAGATCTTTTCTTTCAATTTTTCTTTTCTGTGAAGAATCATTTTTGGCCCAGAAGTCTGCAGTGGGGTGGTTGAGACTTGGGGATGGGAATAATAGCTTTTTCCATGCAAGGATGAGGGAGCAAAGGAACTTTGCTAAAACGACTTGCTTGGTCAGTAAGGAAGTGATATGATCTTGCGCGGGGGCGGATCACCTTCTTCTTGAATCTAGCTTGCGAGAGCTCCAGAAACAGTGAAGAATGACAAATTTGGCTCTCTCCTACCTAAATCCTCAAATGGAGAGCAATAGGAGAGGTAATTGCCAGGGTTGTGGAGGGATCTAAAACCTCAATCCTCACATGGAGAGCAATGCTAGATATCATCCTTGAGGACTATAAATGGCGCATCAAGATCTAGGGGCGGAGATAGTAGACATTGAGAACAAAGAGAGTTGAGGATGATTCTACTAAACTTTAATATTATGTTCTACCTATTATAACATACTAAGCCTCTTTTTATAGATGAAAGAGGAAAGATATGAGGGATGGGGGGTATGGTTCAAGAACCATAAAATGGGGGATGGGAAAGGGTGATAGATGGGTCAAGAATGGCCTTACATCTTAGTCTATAACCTAGGTAGCTTAAACTACAAGTTATAACAAAACATGAACACAAATCAGGATGAAAAATAAAGGGAGGCACCACTTTGAGGTGCCATTCTTCAAGGTCTAGCACTAGTTTAAGGTGTCAGTCTGGAGGGCAGGCGCCAGTTGTAGGCACAAGTCTAGAAGAGGTGATTTACTCCAAGAGCTAGTTTAGGGCGCCAAACTACCGCCAAGAGTTGCTTGAGGCACTGGTCTTCAGCACATGGCGCAAGTTGGTGGCGCTAGGAGGCTACATGAGATGAAAGTCTAGACTGAAGGAGGCGCCAGTTTGGTGCCTGAACATGGCACCTTAAGCTATAGGGACCTTCTTCCTTATGCTCAAAATGCTTAAAATTGGCCCGAAAGTGCTCCGCCTTTTCTTCTATCTTCAAGCTTGGCTTGGGAGCGAGTCTCAGGACCTCAGGATCATATCATACTCTCCCTCTTTGAAAGGATTCATCCTTGAATCTGTTTGAATTCCTTGGTGCACCAAGAATTGTTTGAGGTGGTACTCCAGCTCAGAGGAGTGTAGCTCAAAGTTAGCTCACTACAACTAAAAGTAATTGTGGTTAGTTCCCACCAGCTCAAGTTAGTTAAAAGTAACTAACCTCAACTAATTTTGAAAAAGAAGAAACCATTAAGGCACCTTTTTATCAAAGTAATGGTATTTTGGTAAAAGTACACTAATGAGCTTAAATGAGCTTAATTATGTGAAATGAAATTGATTGGAACTATTTTCTGTAATTTCAACCTCATTTTGTAAATATAACCACCTTTAGCACCTTTTATCAAAATAGGGGTATTTTGGTAACTTTGCTGCATTTATGGTACAAGGTGTATGCACCTTGTACCAACCATGGGATAACTCTATTGAAGGCAATATATGTTATGGCTAATTTTTTGGAGGAACTTATAAGGCATAAAAGACTATTTATTTCAAGGAAATGAATAGGTTTGTGGATTACAAAATGAGAGGTCATGAGAGCTTAAAAGGGTGAATTTATGGTGGAGCTATTGTTGTAATTATAATAGTATTTCCTCCATCTATAAATAGATGAGAAGAATGGTCATTGGCTCTTACACTTGTTCACATAATTCTGGTCATCTTCTTCTTCTTCATCTTCTCTCAAATTGGCGCAAATTATGCAACTTCTTGGAGCATTAAGGGTGGATCAATATGATCTCATCTCAACACAATCAACCTCTTGGTATACTTATCAAATCCAACCCTTCTCTTCCTCTTGGTATTCAAGGGAGTCTTCTTCATCATCATCATCTCCATCCCCCATCATCCTTGAAGATTCAAGGAGACAATCCGCCAAGAACAAACAAGGAAGGAGCAAACGTTTGGAGCAAGGAATTCATATTCCTTAAGCAATTTTCCAAAGGTGAAAGGTACATAGTTTTTCAGACCTTGAATGTATGATTATGTATGCTACCTTCCTCTTACTTTTTTAAAGAATAAATGAGCATGATTTTATCAAGAGACATCATGCCTTCTAATCCGCCACTAAAGTGTGTTTATGTGATCATATGAACATGAAATTTGATGAATAAAAGATCTAAAGTATTCATAGAACACCATGGAGGCAAGTGTAGGTGATCACTTGGCCTTGTGGTAACCTCCACACCTTAACCACCCCTCATCATCTATAAATAGAGAGGGTGAGGCCGGCCTTCATCATCCTACATTCCATTTGGAAGTTACTTAAAGTCTTCTAACTCTCTCACTTCAAGGCCGAAATCATCAAGGCTTTCTAGGAGCATTTTAGGTGAACATTTTGTTGTGTTTCTTCAACACTTCTCATCCCTTTCCATCACCACAAATATGTCCTTCTTGATCATCTATCATCTACCCCTATTATTGAATAAAGAGCAAGCAATCCGCCACCAACAAGCTAGGAATGAGCAAACATTTTTGGAGCAAGGAAATTGCACCCAACCCAAAGAAGATTGAAGTCATCGCCAATCTCAGAACCCCTAAAACGTTGAAGGATATACAGCAACTTGTCGGCAGGCTTGTCACACTGGGCATATTTATATCAAAGTTCAGAGACAATGCCACACCATTCTTCATGCAAATCAAAAGGCGAAGGGCCTATCAATGGACAACCGATTTCCAGAGTGCCTATGAAGCCATCATGTAACATCTAAAAGACCTCCCAACACTCAAATATACTCAAACAGGCAATCACCCGATCCTCTACTTATCGGCGACCACTACTAGCATCGCCTTAGTCTTACTCAAGGAAGAAGAAAACAAGTAGTGGCCAATCTACTACACAAGCCACACATTACAGGCAGCAGAAACATAATACCCACTTTTGCAGAAGGCAGTCCTGGCCCTGGTTTACGCTGCAAGAAACTTGAAGCCTTACTTCCAGGGCCACACCATCGCGTTGCGCACAGAACTACCAATCAAGAACATACTACAGTGCGACCAGCATTATGGACGCCTCGCCAAATGGTGCATCAATCTCAGTGAATATAATATCAACTACGAACCTCACAAGGCAATCAAGGGATAAGCCCTTGTGGATTTCATCATAGATTTTTCAGAAGAGCAGACTAGTGCCCTCGCTGAGCCCCTGTCACATGAGCCATATCTCCTGAAATGAAACATGTATGTAGATGGCGCTTCGAAGGCAGACGTGCCAGGCGGCGGGATCTACCTCCAGGGACCTTTAGGTATGGAATCCCAACTCTAAGTGACATTCCAATTCCCTGTAACCAATAATGTTGTAGAATATGAAGCCCTCACGGTAGTATTGAAAATGGCCAAGAAAGTTGCCATCCACCGTCTCTCGATTCACAGTGATTCTCAATTAGTGGTGCATTAGGTCCAGGGAGCCTTAGAGTGCAAAGACCCCACACTGACAAAATACCTGACTCTCATAAAGCTCCTCATAAAATAGTTGAAAGAAGTGATCCTCATCCACATTCCTTGGGCAGAAAATGCAAAGGCGGACACCCTATCCAAGGGATGAGTACAATCCAGATGTGAGGCGCTAGCGAAGCCCTCCATTGATAGTTTACCCGTAGAAATTTGTTCCATTGAAGTGAAAGAGACAGAGGACATGGACTGGTGGCCACCAATCATTAATCAGCTCCAAGGGATCGTACCAAGTGATCAGAAGGACTAAAAAGTAGCGCACTACTGCGTAACTGGGTTCGTCCTGATTAATGGCCTCTTATAGCATCATGGATATTCCTTTCCCCTGTTATGTTGCCTTAGAATAACAGAAGGAGAGCACCTCTTGATGGAGATACACCAAGGAGCATGCAGCGCGCACCTTATTACTGAGGCCCTTCCTCACAAAGGATTACGGAAGGGGTATTGCTGGCCAACCATGAAAAAGCAAGCAAAGGTACTAGTGCAAAAATGCCACCAATCTTAGATCAACTCTAGAGTTCAGAGGTTACCTTCCACTGCATCACCATCGCTCACCTACCGAATCCCATTGGCTCTTTGGGGCCTAGACCTAATTGGACCGATGCCAATGACACCGGGTCAGTACCATTTTTGCATCGGGGTGGTTGACTACTTCACCAAATGGGTGGAAGTCGAGCCCCTTGAAACCATCACCTTGGACCGAATCATGACATTCCTCTGGAAGAACATCATCTGCAGGTATGAGAGCCCACGGGCAATCATCACAGACAATGGGACACAATTTACGAGCAACAAGGTCCAGGAATGGGCGGCAAAAAAAAACATAAGGATACTATACGCGCCAGTTGCCGACCCCCAGTCAAACGTCCAAGTAGAAGTCACCAATCGCACTATCAAGGAAGGCCTTAAAAAGTGACTCGATGGAGCGAAGGGTCACTGGGTCCGCGAACTCCCCAGCGTTCTATTGGATTATCACACCACGTCTCGTACTCCAACGGGGGAAATTCCATTCACCCTCATCTACGGGATAGACGCCCTACTCCTAATAGAAACAGATCTGCCTACTATTCACATGATCAACTTTAACTCAGAAGATAACAACAATGGCCTCCGCATGAAGCTCGATCTCATCAAAAAACTACGCGAGGGCGTCAGGCTTCGCATGATAGCTCTCAACCAATGACTCAACCTATCACATGACATTAGGGTTAAGCCAAAATAGCTTGCGGAAGGAGCTCTCAGATTATTACGATGGAAGTTAACCAACCGCGACCCCAAACAGGGTGTCCTTCGCGCCGCCTGGGATGGCCCCTATGTCATATACCGACAAGTGCGTCCAGGCATATATGAGCTTAAGGGCCAGAATGGGAAACCACTTCTAAGAAATTATCATGCAGATGACCTGCGCGCTTACTATGTGTAATCACGACGCCAATTTATATAACACATTGCACCTCACTACTTTATGTCCGCATTTTACAGTTAAAATAACATCCTCGGATATAACTAAGGCATCCCTGTAATGCCCTTTGTGCATGATCAGCCAAAGCAGCCCCGCCAAATGTTAATTTCCTTAAGAAAGCCTTCTGCACCCGACTAGTCACAACGGCCACAAATGACTTATTAAAGTCCAACCTTAGGGCCTTGTCAGGCCAATGCATCATGACGAACGCACGTAAATGCACCCTCATGCAAGCTATTACTAAAAACACATAAATCAGAGTGAGATCATGACCTCAATAAACAACGATATAATTGAAAATGGTGCAGATGATCTCATGGCATGCGTTGCAATGAGAGCTCGCTACACCACACTCAAACAACAACATACAAAGAGGCATAAAGGTAACAATAGACATTTTAAATACATCAATTGATATTTACTTGTTTACAACATCAGCCGAGGGAGGGTCATCCACAACCTTGGAGACTTCATCCCCTTCGCCTATGAGGGCATGCCAAGCATGAGCCATCTTTCCTTCAGACTCGCCCCACTTTAGCAGGGTGTCCACATCAGGTTCGGTACACTTAGTGGCATCAAGGGCGTCAAAGCTCTATTACAGGCACAACCTCTTCGCTTGCCACCTGCAGTGAAGCCAGCCCTCCTCAAACCCTTGGGCTCCAACATCTGCTTGGCTGCGGAGCTCCACCATCTTCTCAAGTACGCGCGAGACCCTATCAGGCAATGGCACCTTGATGCTGGAAGAGGTTGTACCATCTTTCCCTCGCCATCAT
The DNA here is from genome assembly GCA_038382905.1 of Daphne laureola. Lineage (NCBI taxonomy): Eukaryota > Viridiplantae > Streptophyta > Magnoliopsida > Malvales > Thymelaeaceae > Daphne > Daphne laureola. The sequence goes on from JBBYHH010021891.1 coordinate 10,289, forward strand.
CGACTGTCCGAGCCACTTGAGCCAACTAATCAGGAGTCGGGCACAGGCCAACAACCCCACCAAGACTAGGAGTAGTAGCCCCCTATGCGGCATCACCCCCGTCATCCATACCACAGGATGTGCGAACATTAATGGAAGGCACAATAGGGCCATGTAAGGTAGAAACGACACCCGCAGACTGGCCACCTTTAGAAAACATCTGCGCTATGCTAGACTAAACCATGCCACTCGCCTTCTGTGAGGCACCAACCTTAGCCAGCCTCCATGCCAAGAGTAGCGCACCTGCATAAAGCTTAAAGGTCCTTGATGGTGGCAAGGTGGGTGTTGGTGTAGGCGAAACCACCTCCAACCCCGGGCCAGCCTGTGCAAATACCACCAATGTGCTGATTCTGGGAGTTGAGGAGGACACCCCACCGCTGGCCGTTGGAATATCTCCAGGCATACACACCAGAATGGTCACCTATGCAGGCTCCCCAACATTGGTCATGGCTGAGCAACCAACACTTGAGGCATCTGTTGCACCTACAGAGACTTCTTCAATGGAAAGGGAATATTAGGGAGCCTCACTTGCCCCTGCTGGTGTAAGGCTCTCAACTAAAAAGGGCACACAAACAACCTTCAACGCGGCCATGTATCGACTCTCCACCACCAGGGCAGCCTCAGAAATTGATGCATCAATTTTCCTTATCTTTGCCTCGCCGTGCAGGGGCACCCCCACGCCGCTCGCCACGCACTTCTGGGGGAACTTGATCTCTCCCAAAGACTTTGTGACCCCGACTGGACCTTCTCCATGGGCACACTCCAAATAAACCTTCAACGCGGTGCGCGCGGCCAACTTTGCCCTATGTAGCTCCGCATCAGGAAGAGGGGGAACATCTTCATAAAGATCAGAGTCAGATGAAAACCAATTATATCAGGGCAAGTTTAGCGAGATAATTAGCCCTAGAACCCTCTAGTGCAGTAAATAAGGAATCAACCATAGGCCCACATTGCGCCCGATTCTACCCCTGATAAGGGGGAGAAACGAATGCATCCACACGGTGCGCTGTGCTCAGGGCCGTCCACCACAGGACCACTTCATCAAGACATTCCAGTTTGAATGGGAACAACCCATTCCAGGCCCTCTTGGAGAAAACATCATCCAGCCAAGACAAAAGGGTAACATATGCCTACCACCTATGGCGATAAGCCTCTCGGCCTCCGCATGCACAGGCCCATGGTTCATGACAATACAGAACCTCCACTCTAGTTTCTGCGTAACAAAGAAGAAGTATTTGTGCCAATCATTGAAAGATCACAATGGCACCAAGAAACCAATGAAGCTATTACCATCCACATTTATGAGAGTAACGCGGAAATAATGACCGTCGGTACACAAGTACATTCGGTAAAACTGAAGGAAAATATCTACGAAGGTAGGAACAGCAACCATTTTGCACACCATAGAGTAAGCAGCGATCTACCTAAACACATTCGGTCCCAATTACGACGGTGGAACTCTCCACCGGGAACACAAGTCCTTTACTATCTGGGGGATGGGCATCTGAAGCCCAGCGAAGAGTTACACTGGAAAGAGGGGCATAACCTCCTTCTCCTTGTTCTCTTCCATCACTGCCAGCCCTACAGACTTAAGAATACCCTACCTCATCAACCGAGCGTCAACCACCTCCCCAGGCCAAAAGTACTTGCTAACTTCGTTGCCCAACTTCTCACCAGAAAGAGCATTCCACTCCAGAGGATGAATGACAGGACACACAGCCTCTGTATGAGTCATGATCTGCAGCATATAACAAGGGAAAGGAAGAAACAAGAGGAAAATTAGTGAAAATGTCGCTCAGGCATTTCCACAAACACCTGGGGCGTAAAGTTCATGTCACCTCACTAGTGACTAACCTGGTAACAAATGTAACAGTGGTACCAGAGACATAAGAGAAACACTGGAAGACACAGGAATAAGGATGTCTAACACGAAGTTGAACGGTCACACACAGTCAGAGTTTAAACAAACACGACGAGACTAAAGTGATGACTTTTTAGAATCCCACGCTATTTATATAGCAATTCAAAATTAAAATGACGTAAAGTCAAACCGACACTCATCCTAGACCATAGACGTGTCACAATGAGCAATGGATAAAACACCAGAGGGAAATGAACCATCCATGGAAAAAGATCCCCTATGATGCACAGCGAGGATTGTGTCTCTGTAATGCGGAGTACAGGACCCCACCCATACTCTGCCTGTGGGGATGGGCTTCTTGGTATAATATCCAAGCATGCTCCTGCTAAGGCATCACATAAGACCTATGATGTCACATCACCGCATAAAGACTATATAGGTTAAGAGATCCCACGAAGCCACACGATCGCGTAATGGCACGTAGACTTTACATTTTGTTAAGGCTATGCACCGACTGGTGATGGCGACCCACGACTACCATGTCTAGGCATAACCGTCACATTCTTTACCCCGCCTCTCCACCACCGCCCACTAGCTGTCAACGTGGGGTAACCTCTCACGTAACCGCCAGGTCACTTCTCTATATAAGGGAGATGCCTCGACAAAGTAAAGGTATGATATTCTCTCTAAACACTCTTTAACTCCCTAATACCCCTCACTCACTTGAGCATCAGAGTTTGTCCCCGAGGTCACGACCTCGGGCTCTTTTCAGGTTTGGAGGCTTCATCAAGTGAGAGTATCGACAACATCAAAACAGCATCTGAGAGTCACATATTTAGGCTATCACCTAATAATATATGATTCAGTGATGTCTCATAACATTCAGTCTAGTAAGACAATAACTATATTTATTCATATTACTCACAGTTCAGTTCTATCCGTCATCTTTGTAATTTTCACAATTTTCCGCATTATCCTTTCTAGTTATCTGAGTTGTCAGTTATACAATAAAACAAAACTAGATTAGCAGAACTAATAAAATTGAGAATAAAAATAAAGTAAGCTTACAGATATAAAACAAGTTACTTGCTCATGGTTATTATAGTGGAGAAAATTAAACAAGTACAACATAAGAAGCAAACATCGAGCATTAATTAATATGCATTATATGTCATGAAATGAAAGTAAGCAACAAGAAACAAGGAATCTAGGAAAATCATGCTTACTACCTAACAAAAATAAACAAGAAAGAATTTAATAACTTTAATAGTAGAGACCGTGGCATACGACATAATAATATAGTTTTCAGTACCCTTACAGCACCAACTAGTAAACATCAATCTTGACTCGATTAACAATCAACAATCAACAAATAAAAACTAAGGATTGATGTTTCTGGTTGTCAGTACGACTTTCACGGGCCGCAAACCCCGCTAGCCCCTAATCATAGCCATTTCTTAATTCACACCTGCATCCGTGAATAAGTCGATCTCTAAACTTACCAATAACAGCAAAGTAGAGTAATCCTGCAAAACATTAACGTTACAGTTCATAGTAAAGAAACCCAGTCTTAAACTCATGCAAAATGGTGGAAAATTAAACATTCAAGGTATGGTGGTTCACCTATAGTTGCTTGAAAATTCTAACTTATTCGCAGTTGAGTTAGAAACCTATGATCAACAATTAAAACAATTTACACTCAGAAGTACACTTAGAATTTCAGAAGTTCGTAGTACGTAACTTTGCTCGCAATTGCTCAACTCACTTATCAATCCTACTACCTGTATCATTTCACATGACTCACTTGTTCTGGCCATATTTCTTTACTCCGGTTGTTAAGCATGTTTGAACTTCTATTTCACAATAATTCATTTGTACCTGAAATATGACTTTCCACAAGGCATGTTCAGTCAAACACAAAACCAAGTATTAGTGTTCAAAGCTTACAATTGAAGAAATTAAATAAAAAGTATCAAGTTGAGAACTTACCAACTATTCTTTAACTTAATCAACTCATCGGTGTTCAGAGGCAAGGACTTAGACCCAACTAGATTTAAAAATCAAAACTAGATTTAACTTAATCATCTCACCGATGTTTTGAGATTTATGAAGCCACAAAAAAGGATAGAGGATGTGTTACAGCCACCACGCTCCGATGACCATTTTCTGGTGGATTGTATCTGATAGTTAAGCATTTTTCTTAATAGAACATTGGTTAATGTATGAAGGGTGGTAATTGTTAAGGTTGATGATTGTATGTAAGTATGTTCCAAATTATTAAGTATGTAAGAGTGTGTATTGATGTGCAATGGTGAATGATTATGGTTTGTAAAGTTATTGTTAGGTGTTACTAAGGAAATGGGACTATTTTGGAAAACAAGAGGTCCGGGCGAGCTGCTGATGACTCTCCGTAAGGAGCGAGTGATCGCCTACCCTCCAGGGAAAAATGGACAGGGGCTCGGGTGACAACTGGACGAGCAGGAGCCCATGGTGGGTGATTGCCCGAACCCAGAAAATTGAAGAGACAGTGCCACGGGTGACACGCGGGTGAGCCACACATAAGATCGGGAGACCGCCTGCGGTGGAAGGGAGCAGAGCAGTGGGTCGGGCGAACGTCGGTCGATTGGAATGCTTTGGCGGACGATCGCTTGACCCCAAAAATGAGTGACGCAGGGGCGCGGGTGACTAGCGGGTGACTCGTTGCAAAGACTGGGCAATCGCCCGGCACCCTAGACAACAAATTCTTCACGGGCTTTAAGCCCGGAAACAGATGAGAAAAATCATTTCTCAACTTCATCTTCAACCCTCTGCTCTCCAACCCGACCCCACCCCTCACCAACTCGAAAATCACTCAAATCTTAGACAAAAATCAAAGGAGAAGCGTGTTTCATGCAAGATTCTCAACCAAAGTGAAGATTAAATGAAGATCAACATGAATCATTCACTGTTTGGGGTGATTTCGGAAATTGGAGCAAAATCAAAGGTTGGTATTTCTGAAGTTTCTTCGTTTATATTAAGTAGTAAACATGTTCTAATGATGGAATACAGTTAGAAACATGTTTTACATTATCAATTTGGTATGAATTGGATGAAATTCGAAATGGAGGGTTGATGAACAGTAACAGGCAAAATTAGGGGATTATTGAATTGATATCAAATTAGTGTTATTGGATGTACTCGGAGCAACATTAATACTTGGACTTATGTCCAATTGTTTCTAGAATTGGTACCTAAGGCAAAGTTCATATGAAATTGGTGGAGGACTAAAGTGTTATGTATTGTTAAATTATGATGAATTGATGGTTCAATTATATTTGTACGATGATTCTAACCAACTTTAATACTTGGAATGAGTTGCAAATCATAGCGTATAATGGAATTTTAGAATAAGTTCTTCGTTGGTCAATTTTGCAAAATGATAAAATATGAAACAAAAGTGTGATGTTTTAGCATGGATAATCTTAGAATAGCTCATCAAACATGCATATGAAGTTATACAAGATTTGGATAAGGTTTGGTCAGTTTTTGGAAACAAATGGGTCAAAACTGAAAATGATAATTATGGTTGAAATTTGCTAAAGGAAATGCAATGTTTGGTTATGGGTAACCTTGGAATGGATTAACAAGTGTATCAGTGAAGTTGTGTGAAGATTGGATAAGAATTGCTCATTTTGGGGATTTTGGCCAAAACGTTCAAATGATGAAAAGTTAATGTTTATTGATGGGAATTGTTAGTGAATGATGGAATTGTATGTGGTTAAAGGTTAAGAGTAGAATGGGCAAGGATTGGATGATTTTGGTACTTTTCTGGAAATGGGCAAGTGTGAGTTGCTGGAGCATCCTAATGAAGGCTACCGAGGACAATTAATGATAGTGCACGGGAAAGGACTGTACAAAGATTGGTTTGCCATTATTTTCTGGTAAGGGTTCAACCTTCTTAAATACGTATTAAGTTATTGCTTAGTGTCATTTCAGTTGGTTGAGATCAGTCTTATACCGGTGGTGGGGTATATGATCGGTTCCAAGGTAGCGGTAAAAGTGTGCAAGTACACGGATTATGCAACGGTTTTGTGCGTCTTTGTGACCACCGGACCCGATGATAGAGATGTGATGTGTTGTGGTTCACGCGTCTATGTGACCCGAACTAACTGGGTACAACACAATGTGTCATGGTTTTATGAGTCTGTATGACCACCGAACCTTCTGCTTGTGACACGGTTATTGTGATATGATGGGTTGGTTCTGTGAGTCTCCATGATAACTGAACCCTTTACTTTTGTTTTTTGTATTCTGATTGGTTCTGTGTGTCTATGTGACCACTGAACCCTCTTTTTCTTCTTCTATATTCTGATTGGTTCTGTGTGTCTGTGTGACCACCGAACCCTCTTTTTATGTTTTGAATCTACCATTAGGGCGATGACGATAATTAAAAGGGTCATAGGCCATCACTGGTACCATGCGTCTGTTT
>JBBYHH010022001.1:0-16653 GCA_038382905.1 Daphne laureola
TTACAAACATATTTTATTTACATTTTTTCTACTTCAGAATAATGTAGATAAATTGAAGTCAAATGAACATAAAAAATTAAACGTTTTATTATTTTTTGGACAAAATGAGTAATATGTATCAATTTTGTTGAAAAAGAAAAAATATATATTCATAGAGCATTACACAATGAGTTTGACAACGGATCAAGTCAAGACTTATGTCCAAGTACATTAGTAACTCTAGGGGCAAATTTAAAAATGTAAGAAGAAAATAAGGACTTAAAGTAAATAGATATCGTCCAACATGTACTACACATGCAAGATGCTACTAAAATTACCAAGGCACAAGTACACAATCAATTCAACCGAATCATCTTGACAAATTCATCCATACATAAATAAAATACGCAAAGCTCAAACACCGCCCCAACTTAAATATAGCATTATCATCGATGGGGAAAGTGAACATGAATAGGGAGAATTGTGAGTCTTACTCGGGACTAAGTTAGGCTCCCTTCCATGTCGTTGCCACCGGCCTTAGTACCGGCAGCGAGGCAAAAAGGAAATGACGATTCGTGAAGCTCAAGTGTTTTGTGTGATGCTCTTGTTTCAAAACCTTCTCAAAGTCCCGGCAATCTCTAGATCCATCAACAAGTTGAACTTGTGCATTATGTGTCACAAAATCAGAGAAATAACCGACATATGAAAAGTAAGAACACCAATTAACTTCTACTTATTGAATGAAAAGTAAATAATTAAACAATCATTAATGACACAAACAATCTCCGACAACGATGCCAATTTGCTATGTCGTGAATCAGACTAGACAATACAATTTATATGTCTGACGCACCCTCAAGTGTAAGGTGTGAAAATGTAATAGGATGAGTGAGATCGAACCCAAGAGATTGTAGTGCAATTTATGTAGTTGTATTGACCTAGGTAACAGGTCTAGTAACGGGGAGCTCTTTACCAAGGGTAAAAAAGCGGACGAATTAGCAGGAGAGGGGACACCCGCTACCGCATCACGTTACCTTTTCAGAGCTGGTAAGAGGCTGGGGCTTTACGAGCCCGTTACCAGCTCTGAAAAGACAGCTGGTTAAAGTTGATATTGGTAACGGGCTGGTAACGCCCCAGCCCGTTACCAGCCGTCGTAAACCCTCCAAATCCATATTCTTCAGCAACTCCTCTCCACTTTCAACATCTGACAAAATACGAACGACCACCACTACCTTCATCGTTTTTTCCGTCGGAAAGGTGACTTCACCAAACTGTCCACTTTCAACATTTGTTAAAGGTAAGTATAATGGTACTCTCTTTTTTTTTTTTACATTTTGGCTGGTCCAAAATGATGAACTACTAATCAAATTTTTTTCTGTTTGAAGTTCATCTCCTACCGTCGTCCGTAACAACACCGCCGACTCCATCCACCCTCCGTCGCCAACTCCATCCACTGTCCGCCACCGACTCCATCCACCGCCTCCAGCCCTAAACAACTCATTGAGATGAATGTTGATCGATTTTATGGATTTGAATGATGATGAATTTCTGGGTTGATGATGAATTTCGATGAAGAGTTTTTTTTATTTTATAAAATAAATTGGTAACGAGTTGATGCGTTACCAGCCTGTTACCATTAGTAACAGGTTGGTAACGGGGAGCTGGAAGAGATGCCGATTTTAGTAATGGGTTGGTAACGGGCTGTCCGGTTACCAGTGGTAACGGGTAAAGTAACGGACATCTCGTTACCAAGGCTTAACTCAGCGGCGTAGTGCATTAGGTTGCAAATGTATAGGTTCAAAATTTTAAGGGGCTATAGTGGTCAGCGCTCCTCTGTTCAACTCGACCCATCCACCCATCTAGAAAACTCAGTGAGACGATATTTTTGTTAAATCTAATAGGTATAGGGATTTTTGATATAGATTAGAAAGAAATAACATCAATTATACAAAAAAAGAAAAAGAAATAATAGGTATTTTCTCTAAGGGCAACTACTATTGATACGGTCAAATGGGTAAAGTGTTTGATAGTGTATAATTGATGGACTCAATTGGCATGTTTTATAATTCAGAGATTAAAACGATTGAGTTAACATAATTCAGAGAAATATCCGATAATAAAGCCTTTCAGTAAAGTTGCTCATTCAAAGTTTCCAAGAAAGGAAATGCATCATTCTTTCAAGGAACCTTTAAAAGGAATGTGCACCATCGTTTGATGGACGAAGGTTTTAATTATTTATGGTTTGGAAAGATTATTTAAAATAATAGATATGTAATTAAGAATATTGACTCAAAAAGTAAAATTATAAAGTTAGAGGGGTATTCAACATATTCAAAAACCCTAAAGATTAATTTGAATATTTTAACCATAATTTTCGTTAAATTTTAATAGATGTTAAACATAGGTATGGATTTGCAACATATTGATACTTTAATGTGATCACTTCTATATCAAAACTTTATTCAGATATACATTTGTAGGAAAAGATATAGTTTAGGTATAGATGGATGGTTCAATTTAGTCATATTGTTTTGAATTTAGATTAACATTAAAACCTGTTAAATTGGGTTAACATATCTAATCCCAATTCCATGTTCTGGTGGGCTTGATGATATTTTTGGCCGCACCTCTCATACTTTGATGTCTCAAAACAAATGTCAATTCTCCATTTCGACAGCACATCATAAGTTTTGTTTGCATTGTCTCAAACTCTAGAACTGCCATCTGGTCAGTACCTTTCACAATTCACCCTGTTGTTCCACGTGTTTCAGCCTGCATGCCCCATGCACGTATAGATATATAAACAAAACATATACTTGCTAATCTGTATCCCACGTTAACTAATATCAAATCAGATACATATCCAGGGAAGAAAGAAGCAATCCGAGCCCCAATTAATCTCAGGCCAAAAAATGAGCCAACAACAACCTCAAAGGCCTCAAGATCAAGATCAACCCATCAAATATGGCGACATGTTCGCCGTGGAAGGCGAGCTTGCCGACAAGCCGGTGGCTCCGGAGGACGCCAAGATGATGCAGACGGCGGAGACGGCCATGCTGGGCCAGACAGAGAAAGGTGGGTTAGCCGCGACCCTGCAGTCCGCCGCCCGACGGAATGAGAGGGCTGGTTTTGTCGGCCACCAGGATGTTAGCGGTCCGGCCGCCAAGGAAGGCGTCCGCATCACCGAATCTAATCTCCCTGGACAACGTATATACACAGAATCAGTCGCTGGTCAGGTAACAAACACACAATTGCTAGCTTCAAACATAACTTCAAAAGTTGATATACAATTTGATTTTCCAATTTTATTAAAACATTGCGACAGACATCCAACTTAAAACTTTGCGATTATAAGAATATATTTCTTATAGTATAAATTTCATACCACCATCCAAGGTTATAGGATTAAAGTTAGTTGGGATTAAGGTGCCGATGATAATAAAATATTTTTAAAAATTAGATACTAATTTCCTAAATACTTATATTTTCTAATGTAAAAATTAGAAAATTTGAGTATTAGAAATTCAAATTGTTTCGAATTTTGGAGCTACAATTGAATTTGACGACATTTCACATCTATATATGTTTGATTTTTGTGTAGGTTATAGGGCACTATAGCCAACCATTAATCGATGATCATCACGATCAGAAACCTAATCATCAGGCGCCGGCGGGTGGAAGTAACAAAATTGGTGCTGGTGATTCAATCACGATAGGAGAAGCACTTGAAGCGGCGGCGCTATCCGCCGGAGATGTCCCGGTGGAATGGAGAGATGCGGCCGCAATACAAGCTGCGGAAGTGCGTGCAAGCGGCCGCACCAATATAACTCCCGGCGGGGTGGCCGCTGCTGCACAGTCAGCGGCAACTCGGAATGCCAGGCTCCCTGATGAAGCCCCAAAGACCACCTTAGGCGATGTCCTCACGGTAAACCTCCTCTATTTCCCCTTTTTCAAACTACGATTCATATTTTTGATAGAGAAATTTAAAAAAAAAAGTGGAATTTGAAAAACATTACATGGAGATCACTCAAAAAGAAAGACAAAACTAGGAGAAGGAAACAGCATTTGGAACCGGATGCCAACGGGTAGAGAGGTGTGGGGGTAGGAGCCTATGCCCGGAACCAGGTTTTAAAATATCTCGGCTTTGAAAGACCAGAATCTTGGCAATTCATTCGGGAAATTCAAGACTAATTCATTTCGGAAATTCAAGACCAGTCGATGATCCATCCATTGCTCACGCTGCTGATCTCGTAGATTATATTCCCCGTGGCTATTCCCGTTCTGATCAACTATAGTTGTTTTTTTCTGTTTTTTGTAAAAAAATTGGGTGATTGATAAATATTTAACTTTGCAATCAGAATTGTAACTCAATTAATATATATGTCCAGATTAATTAGTTAATTAATAATTACAGGACGCATCGTCGAAGCTTCCGTCAGACAAGGCCGCGACGAGAGGCGACGCGGAGGGAGTTACCACGGCGGAGTTGCGCAACGACCCGAATCTTTCGACACGTCCTGGAGGTGTGGCTGCGTCTCTGGCTGCAGCCGCTCGGATCAATCAGAGACCTACCTAGCTGATCACATGCCGGCCGGCCAGTTTCTATTTTACTGTATATGCATGCTTGCTTGCTGCACAAGTTTTCTCCTGTCGATTTGCTAAACTACCAGATGCATGTAATTTCTGTTCGTATAGTATATATATATGTAGTGCAATAGAATGTTTCTGATGTCTGCAGATTTCTGCTTGCGTTGGGCACTTTGGAAGGACGTGAAAAAACGAATTCCCACCAACCAACAATGGTACTTTACATGATTAAATTGAAATATGAAAAATGCTCAAAAGATGAGTTGGAGTACTCTGATATGAGATGATCCTGAGCATCATACATAATGAGTACTCAAAGATGGTTTGTCTTACAGGTTATGACACTAAGACAAGCATGGAATCTGGGATTTTTCTACAGCAAGAATATGTAGCTAATGAGAGACTTGAAGGGATGCATGTGCTTCATCATATTTTAGAGTTCAAGCACCTTAGGGTGGGGATAATGGAATAATCAAAGAGTTACAAGTTTGGTCGCAATGAGCATGTCGAAGCATCTTTCTTTTCTTTTTTTTACATGCGACAGGTAAAAAAATGAAATAGAGGTAGTTCATAAAACTGTAACAGAGAGCCCCTGTTTGGTAGGAAAGTCGCTCCAAAATCTGCTTCTTCAATAAGAGTCATATCAAGATCTTTAGAGCAAGAGTTCTTGTCACATATAATTGGTCTTAATGAAAGCAATTGATTTGGGGAATAAAATTGAACAATTCGAGCTTTTCTGTCAAAAAAAATCAGCTAGGTACAAAAATGTTTGTGTATTGACAACATATTACAAGCTCTATACATACTCGACCACCCGCCAAAATTTTGTGAACCACCTCAGACTTTGTATGCTCATACTACTCACAGCAAATGTTCCCTATATAGAAGTGAAGCAGATACTTTTTACAACTAATACAAGATGCTGCTTAGTCTCAAACTGGTGAAGTGGTGAAACCTAAAGCTGCAAAACACAAATGATCAGCCCACAAAGTCAACCTCTTCCAGAGCCAGTTCCATTTTAACAAGTCTCAATAAGTCCCGGACCAATTCTCTTACTCTAGCTTCCCTGCAAAACGAATTTAGGCTCCTGTTCAAGCTTCTTTTATGACAACAGAAGTTTTACAAATTAATAAAGCAACTGAATTTCTCTTCCAATACGATGCATCAAAAAGATCACTTTACTGATCAACGACCAACTTTTATTTCAATCACGGAATCCTCTTGTGCTTGTGTGAGCACAACAGACTTAAGAAACAACGGCCTAACTTTCACCAAATAATTGTAAAAGGACAGATATTAAGTTTTTGGCATCGAGAAATTACCAACCACGAGAAACATAAACACCAATGTTACCATTAGAAACATGAAAAAATCTTGTCCTCCATAATAATGACTAATTTTATTAAAAGGAGAAGCAAGAGCTCACCTAGTTACAACAAGCTCAGAGAAGGAGGGAAACAGAATCAGGAGATGAGGTCGTTTGGCATGGTTTCTGTCTGATAAGCCACTTTTCAGATGTGGATGAAGATGAAGATCGGAGGCACTGTCTGTATGAATTACAATACAAGCCAGCTCATGAAGAACAAATGTTAATTCGTCAAGCCTGGCAGCTGGTAGCTGGCGTTCACCTGCTGTGCAGTTAAAATTGAAGAGTTCAATTGTCAAGATCTGCATACCTAAACTATTTTAAAATTTCTAATTAGAAACAACGGAGAGCAGTACCGACAGATTATCAAATGGAGCAATGAGTAAGAGGCATGTACCTAGATCACTTTCATCAATCAAGAATCTGTGAAAGATGACTTCACATCTGGCTATGAGGACAATTATTGCGATTTTGCTGACCTCAGATCTCATCAAGCTCCAATTACCTTCTTCTCCGTTGCAACTGATAACACGATATCCGGAAAAATAAATAAATGATCGTATAGTTAAGAAAACTTGACTCTTTTTTTTTTTTTTGCATCTGATGGTGCTTTCCCTATCTCCACCCCACCGCCAAACAGAAAACACAAAAGAATGAATACAAGAATGAATACTGTCCTCGATGACAAAGCATGATATCTGGAGTGATAAGTCGAATAGTAAGTCCACGGGGCAAAATCAGGGCCATTGGTTGAAAAACATTAAGAACTCTATAATGAGGTACCTGCTCAGAGCAAATAGCATCTGCAGGCATGTCAAGGAAAATCTACTGCAGTGCGGTGGCATAAGTTCTACGGTATCAATGGGTAAGGAGCATGTGCGTGATGCGCAACGGTCTAATGTGGAAATCAGTCTTTGCAGAATCTGTGAATATACAGTGAAACAAAGGGAAATGGTCAGACACAACAAATATCATGGAAAGACTGATTTACTAACAATGGATGAGTGTGATCCCACTGCTTCTATCTCTTTTTGAGATTTGATTAGTTATGAGATCACAATGGAAAAAGCTAACACAGACGCATGTTGGGGCGTGCGCACACACATACAAGATCATGGATAAAAAAGATAAAGATGGGAAAGTACATTGAACAAAGATAATATGTATGTGCTTATCGTAACCTGTTTGAACAATAGATAATTCTCAGGTGCTTACATCAATAGGTGAATCAACTGGGGACTTTAGAACCACATCACCAAGAATAATTAGTGTGGTCATCTCAAGAGACTCATCATCTTTAAGTTCCATCACAGAGAGGGAATCAGAAGGAAGAGCACGTCCACAGTATCCAACAAGAAATATGTCATATACATCGGCAATTTCCTTCCAAAGGCGTAATCTAACAGGTTTACTGATTTTTGAATCAGGCCTGCACTTGATTACATCATCAACAAGAACACGGTTGAAACCTTTAACTGCTACTCTCCACAGGGAACAATTTGGATTTTCCCTTCTTGTTGTCATGGATCTACAAAGATGAGCTTACATTGTAAATGACAGTATTGAAATAGGTATTCACCAAGTTGATATATAGAAATTTGAACAGAAAAAGGGAACAAATAACCAATGATAACTTGACCATGGTAACCCTCCAATAAGGTTTTTTTTTTTTTTTTTTTTGAGTTGTATAAAGTTGATGGAAAGAGAAGTGAAATACGGGTAATCGTAAATTAATGTCTAAACTAAGAGAGATTACAAAAAAGGAAACACTAGAAACATTAAAGGACATCCAACAATTAAAGTGTTGCCAAGAAAAGGACGAAGAGAGTAGATCAACTAAACTTTCAAGCACTATTGCAGCATTACTCTAAACTTTCTGCAGAAAGTTATCAAACCGTCCCTACAACCATATGATTCCTGATGAAAACTCTAAGAGAACCATAATCTCTTATTAACACTAAAAATAAAAGGAAAAATGCACTTAGAGTCTATTTTGTATGTGCCAATGAGTAAAGTATACCTTCCAAGGCTCTGGATAATTTCTGGAAAAATAATATACTTTTCTACAGTTGAAGCTTGCAGCAAAAGATCCACCAAAACAGGAATTATCTTTTCAGCAAACAAATAGCTTGGGATGTTGGTTGTTGCAACAGTGGCGGATTTCGAATTTGAAGGAGTTTCAGCTTTTCGTGAAGATGAAGCAAAACCGTTGGATTTCTCATATTTCGTATTGACATGATTATCTGTTGAAGTGAGACAAATAAAAATCCAATTGCTGGAGTTATATAAATAACCCGATATAAACTAATGGCCATCATTGTTTGTACCAGGTATACGGTAGCTTGTACTTGCTATTTCAGCATCCTCTTCCTCAACTCCTGAAGGATCTGGCCTAGGAAGGTATTGTAATAATTCCCTTAGTAAGACAAGCCACATTGAAGGAAGGTTCTCTGGTGGACGTAAAAGGGGCAAAACATCCAGCACTGTGCGTAGTACATGTGGTATTTGTCCCTAGGTCAACCAAAACCAGTAGTCCATCAAAAGAAATGCTTAGTTTGTGCCCTGTTTCTCTGCAACAGTCTCTTGAGAAAGTGTGTGACACATGACTGTGTGTGTGTGTGTGTGTGTATGTGTGAACACGGGCGCATGTGCATAATCTACAAAATGTAGATATTGTGCTGGACTGGTTCGAAGAATCAGCTGATCTTATGTCATTCCTATCCATTTCATGGACAATTCTGGGACCCAAGACCCACACAGCACAGATTAAATATTGGATAATTCAGTTTTAAATCCAGCAGAAGAGAGGAATTTGAAGAGCACGGTAATGAAAGAAGTCATGCAAGAATAGAATGAAAGAGATTGCAACTGAAAAGAGCAGTAATTGACTCATGCTAAATATAATTCACCTCAATCATTGAAGCTAATTAAATGAAGCAAAATGCATGTCGAAACAATGACTTACGAATTCGCTTTCAAAGTTATCACTGCTTACTAAAGTCTGCTTAATAGCCATGTGTATGATTCCTACAATTTGTGTGTACATTTTGTTATCAAACATCTGCTGTGCTTGCACATATATTTCACCTGCAAAGTTGAAAGAAATTGATGAGTTTGTAAATGCAGATGCAACTAAAAGTTTGTTTTATCTCAACCAAGAGTACATTCCAGACCCGTCCACCAAATCCCTAGGCAGTGGGCTACACACGCTCATGTATCCATGTCATACTAGAACACTATGGAAAGAAGTTAATTTACCAAGGCCCTGCACCACCTCCTGCTTAACCTTGGTAACCGCATCACTGCTGTAGCCTGATGACTTCTGAATGAAAACCTCATAAGCATCAACTACGGAAATAAGGTAAGGCATTGGCAAGTTCCCCTGTGAGAAAGAGAAACTTTAGACAGTATAATAACAAAAGGCAAGAAAGAAGCTTATTGAAAATCAGCTAACCGCTTTATGAAACTGTTATTATATGGACCATGGACTTTTTTCTTTTATCAGTAATATTATGAAAAAGAGCTATTGAAGTCATGGGGTAATTTATTTATAAGTTGAAAAAGACTGGACAGAATCATCACCTTCCCACTGTGAGAAACAATGGTCGTCTGCAGACAATTTATGGCTGCAAGAGCAAAATCCTTGCTGCCATTCAAAATGCTATTTTTTACAAAATGAAGCAAAGTCTCCCATCCTGCATGCATGCATAAGCCAGATTTATGAATAACATTGAAAATTTAATTGAAGGGACTACCATTTCAGACAGAAAGGGCCCAACTCCCTACCTGACCAAAACTTACTTAAATTCCTGAGGAAAGGAAAGAAAGAACGTAAAAGACGAGCTATTCCACTAAGAACAAGCACCAGAGTCTCATCCCACTGCTTTTGGGCTGTGTTCCGACTGCATTGATTATAAATGTTAGAATGTTTGAAGAACGAATGACTGCTTACAATTACACAGAAATGGAAATTGCATAAAATTTCACTCACCTGTGATGTATAAGCATGTGAACTGCTTTTCCTGCTCGAGTTCCAATTTCTTTACCATGCCATTCATCATTTGAGGAAGTTGCAGCCTGAAAGGAAAGACAATTGCATCCATTATAGAATGTGACATAAGGAAAGATGGAAGAAAGATCAATGGAAGGTTCAGTTGCAATTTCACTCTACCATATGTGATGCACGATGTAATGTTGGGAAGATATAATTCCACAGACACTCCTCCCACATCCTATTAGAAAGCTTTTGCCCATGACTGCTAAGAATTTGAAAGAGTGTCCTAACAGCAGAATTTCTGACCTGAAAATCCGTAAAACAAATCAGCACCAACAGGGATTTGACGATCAAATGCTGTAGAAGAGTCCTTTAGGACATGCAGTATACAAATAAATAAATAAAAATTCAGTGAGATACAGGCAGATGCTATGACGGTTTGAAATACTAGAAATGAAGAGCAGCAAAAAGAGATTAATTACAAACATAGAATAAGAAGAAGATTAGACACTGATTTTTTATTTTTAAGCACCTGTGATGTATAAGCAGTTCAACTCAATAAGTTGGGAAAAACATAGAATAGATCTTTACCAATCTACTTCTCTTTCCTGTTGTTCTGGAAACAACAGAGCTTGAACCAGCCATAACAATGCAAAAATCAATTATATTTCCAAGAGCAAGGTCTTTTACAGAGATTTCCCCAAAAGAACATACTGCCATCTTATTCTTTATTTTATTAAAAAATGACAATAACATATTACTATTTTTTTATTTTCAGCCAAGGAACAGTTAACTTGATTCCTGAAAATAGGAAGAAGATTAGACACTGATAAAATTAAAGGTAACAAACCTCCGGCCTCTCATCTGCTCCAAGCTTTTGAAGTAAGGAGAAAACAGAGAACAACAATGCATCATAGTCGACTAGATTTACTGAGCATTCTCCACCATTCATTTGACCGGAGAAGTTGTCAGTTCCTGCTTCTACCTTCAGACTGTCCACTTTACTTTGCAGAGAATGCAACTCAAGAACTGCTAGCATAATGCACGAAGTTTATGGCTTTGTATGATTGATGAATAAGTAAATTAAGTTGGAGCAACCTAACCTTTTTCCTTCTCTACAGTTTTATTTGATAGCCTCTTGGCCACAAAATCAGTGGTAGTCCATAGAAGTCCTATTGCAGTCAAACTTATGTTAAGCTCGGTCATTTGAGCAGCATAGGCTCCAGTGACATCGATACACCTGTCATGAAAATGTTTAGCAGTATCTTCATTGTGTTCACTTTTGTGATAAAATTTGGTTGAATAACTGACAAGACCTAAGAAAATCAGTAGGCCAAATATGCAATTGCAGAAGTTGGACACCGACAATGAATAATTTATCTGTCTCATGATTATGATGTTTTAGGATACTTAGGTGTGGGAACATCACACATCTCAGGTATATTTATACTGTTTTTCCTTCATTTCCCATTAGGTATCTTCAACCAATCGGGTTGGAACTACTCCTACCTCTACAAAATTAAACCTGCCACTGGCCCATGGGGATTTTGCAAATATTGGATGGTCCACACCAAGGACGGGTTTACTCAGATTTTTCTCAGTTGCAAAGTACTCCCTCTGTCCTATAAAGATTGCAGCTTTGTTTTACCGTTTTCACAGTATTTTAATCTACTACTTATTTTTATGCATTCTTAGATATGTAAAGTTAAATGATCCATATGCTTCTTATAACTTGCAATCTAAACTTTCTAGATACATTTTTTTTTTGAATTTTTTTTTCACTATTTATCTTAATGAAATTTTAAGTCAAACACTGCAACTTGAAACATCAAAGTCAAACGCACGTAAATAATACGTGTAGTGTTGACAATCGCAGTTATGGGGGTAATGGGAGACAGGATTCCAATGCAATTAACGCATTGTTTAAAACACACATGCACACATAAACATATGTTCCTACATATACATACGTACATTTCAGTTTTCACAGACAGATAGAAGCATTAGATTTAGATAGAATGCAAACAAAATTGCACAGAAGCAGCTAGGATCTTGTAGGATAAAAAATAAAAATAATAAATAATAAATAATAAAAACTGATGAATAGCTGACCCACTTTCAGAACGCCTACGAACAGAAACATTGATCAAACATAATATCACAAACTTTGCAACTCAAGACAACATAGAGTGCAGATCTCTTATCATCAACAGTGTGTATTTATGAGAGAGAGAGAGAGAGAGAGAGAGAGAGGTGTCTTACGCATTTAGGCAATCTGCAGGCATAGTTGACAGCCCATCATTCAGGATCACACGTAGGCTCTAGATGGAAACAGATTTTATTTGTTTTGAGAGAGTAGATGGAAACAGAATAGTTAGGACTATCTAGCAATAGGATCCAGCCAATCTCTGTTAAAAATATCTAAAATGTATACAGATTTGACAGATGCTAACACTTGATCCAAAAACTGAAAAAATTAAAGCTCAAAACTAATCATGCAGCTGACCTGGAAACCCAGAGTGACTATGTCCTTCTCTGATGCATCTGCAACAGACCTAAAACAAAGATCGCAGAGAAAATGAACAAACTAGAACCAGAAATGGAATAAGCAAACTAATTAACATGGGAAAAAAATAATTGTCCTCCCACATCTAAGTTTGAGGTTTCTCAGTTGCTCCTTGCAAGAACAAGCAAAAAGGATTTCATATCAAAGCTAACAGAAGATCAATCACACGGAAGATCAATCACAAAATTCTTAAACCACAGCCAATGAGCTCTATCATTCGAAACAAAGTTCCCAGTTACAGATAAACCAAGCTCCAGAATTTTTTCTTAAACAACAACACAACAACCTCAACCGACTGAAAAGCCAGCTGCCTAAAATCCAACTATCATGATGCAGAATGGAAAGAGATAGACAGAAAGGTAAAAGCAACACTAAAAACAGATGGATACCTTAACATTTCAAGTATATTAGGCCAACTGTACCGCAATTTTTCTCCACACCTCTGTAAAAAAGGAGCATAACAAGGTTTATAAAACGATAATTGCTAGGGCATACAGAAACCTAAATGTTGAATCATTCCCATCAGTAAAGCATGTCACCTCCAGAATATGTAAAAGAATTTTCAATGATCCAGCACGAACATCAATGCTTTGAGTATTCAGATACAGATCCCTAAGCGGAGTAATAAGAGCACACTCTAAAGACCTCAACTCAGTTTCCTTAGTCCCTACCTACACAGGCAGAGTGGGGTCAGTCTGGTTCTATCTCCACAGGTTTTACTATTGGTGGGGAAAAGAAGGGCAGTGGGGTGTGACAGGGTTGTTAGTGCAACACATATACAGTTGAAATCACTTACATTTGGAGAATCATCCTTAGACATGATAGAGTGCTCATCAAACTGTTCAGAACCTAAAACAGCACATATTGACGTATCTAAGGCATCAAGCGCCATATTTCGTAAATGTTGATTAGAATTCTCTGCAAGCTACAGCAGAGTCTTGTATTAAGAAGATGGAAAATGAAGCTGCCACTGTATGAAATACAAAACAGAAGTATGATTACCTCAATGATGTGGCCAACAACTTGATCCCACAGTGGTTGCACTCCTGCAAAATAAAACATGAAGTTAAGGAAATAAAAAACGGACCATCAATTTTTTACTGCTTAGCGTTTAAACTCTAGAGCCTGGATTTGTTAACCAGAGAAGAAGGGTCGTACCAGGCTTAATAACATAATTTTCAGGTGAGTGTTATAAAGTAACAGGACAGAAAAAGGTGTTGAACCACCAGAACATAAGTTCCAAACGAAAGTACCAGTAACCTTGATAAAATAGAAGTGTACCAAGATCCAGGACCGTTAAGATCAATGGCTAGTGACATTTCATATAAATGGACAAAAATTAATCATTTGCTACTTATAACAGATCAAACAGTCTGTTTATAGAAAACTAAGCTTAAGCAGCATGTTGAGAATAAGTGTAACTGATACAGGGTGCTGAAAATGTAATCAGTACGTATTTGAGAGAGAAATTATTAGAGTGCATACTGTAAAGATTGTTGACAAGGATGGAAATCATTCTTTCTATTGAGAAACTGACACTCCCAATTCTCGGACTAGTTGCTGGTCCAGAAGTATTTGAGGTCCCAGTCAGTGATTGATGCGACAGTTGACATAGAGCAGAAAGAAGCGACTTAACAGCCGATATGTGCATTAGCGCTGAGCTCTCAAACAGCTTTGCAGGGAAAAGAATATAATATGTCAGATTTGGCATTTTAGATATCCAGAAACTGAAAGAAAGCTAGGTAACCAAAGTAGTAAGCAGGAGCCCTAAGCCTCAAACTTTCTTCAGCTTCAACGCATTTATTACAATTGAAGTAATTACCAAAATAACAGATTGCTCTGTTTTGAATTACCTGAAAATTCAATGAAGAGAGAATGCTAAAGTCGCTGTATTGGCCAGAAGACTCACGTGCAAGCTTTGGTACAACTGTAGAAACTTCCTACAGTACATGTTGAGAGAAGATTATAATCTTTTACAGCAGAAAACTAACATCAAGATCTGGCCACTTAATCACATCAACACAGACAAGTTGACCAGCACACTTTTAAAATTACACATTACTTGAGTAAAGGAAAAACCTTATCCCAAATTAGACATGGTACATTACTTTTATCCAGAAGTCATTGAAAAGAAATGAGTAACGATTGGAACAATCATATTATTTAAAAGTCAAAGAGCCACAAAAGCTTGACAGCATATTTCCCAAGGTTATTAAAAGCAAAAAGTGCACTAAAGCGTTAGGGGTCTGAAAGCGCAAAGTGCTAAGCGCAGAGCAAAAGAGCGGGCTTTAAGAAAGTTAAGCATGATAATAGATATAAGTATAAAGTAGGTGGAAAAACCTCAAAATTACTACAAGTGATCATAAAATAACTAAAAGGATCGTGAAATTGGCAATTTTGAATAAAATGTGTCAAGAATTGAAGGTTCTAGGCTGAATTAAAGTATGGGGAAAAGTTGGAAGGTTTTATGCGAAAGGAAAAATAAAGATGGGGTAATATTGTCAAATTGAAGAAAGTTAAAGGGTTAAAGTGGACCATCCCAGATCTGGATATCTTCATCTCCTTCCTCGCAAGCTTCCGACGTTGGTTCCTCGGCAATGGTGATGTTGATCGCGAAGCCATCGGCAGAATTTGAAGTTCAAGTCAAAGCAGGACGGTGGACTTGGAGTTACGGCAGGACGGAGTGAAGAGTTTGTCTGTCGAAGCTCTTAAATCAGGAAGGAAAAAAAAAAAAGAAACTCAGGCCCTCCGCGCTTCAACTGATGCGCTTTGGTTGAAGGGACTGTCACGGCGCGCATCAGCGCACAACCACCGCTCTACTGAAGGGTCACCGCTTCCGATGCGAAAAGCGGCAGAAGGTGCGTGCACAACCACCGCTCTGTTGAAGGGCCACCGCTTCCGATGCGAAAAGCGGCAGAAGGACGGAAGTGCTCGCTTCGCGCTTAGAGCGCGCTTCAGGCGCGCATTTAATAACGTTGCCACTAGTTCTAGCTAATGGCTCAATAACACTAACATGTTTATTGTATCAGTTTTACTTCACCGTACATTGCAATCAGCTAGCATGTATTCACTTGTTATAAGGTAATTGAAGGGAAATTTGCTGGATAGTAAAGGTGTCATACATCAGGCTTAAATTTAGTAATGATTTGAAATGTATGAATATGTTTTGTTGACAGTTTCGATCGAGATGATTCTTCAGACTCAAATATTCATGTCTATCAACTGGTGTTGCATTTGTATAACTTGAATGTTTCATTTGCTGCCCTGACTTTCTTGTATATTTTTCTTTAAGCATATTCTCTTGGTGTTCGTAAAGTAACCTGTTGCTATCCACTTTTCTTCCTTAACCTTCATGAAGTTATGCATGTTCTTAATGCTTATTTTAAGTTATATTTAGAATTCAGTAATATCGGTTCATGCTTTTTTTTTTATATTCTTAGTTATTAGTTGCTCTTATAGTTAGTTAAAAGGCATGATGATACTTCCTTAGAAGTTAGAACTGTCACCACCACCCCCGTACCCGGCGCGGCGGAGTAACTGTTGCGGAAGCGGTAGACGGTGGTATCGGGCGGTGGTCGGTGAATCGGATTTCTCTTAAAAAGACTTGCGGTTCAAAATCTCGTCCCTTAAAAAAAAATTCATTTGTTTTAGTGTTTCTAACGCGTATACAATTTTTAAGGCGTTTTACTAGTCCTAATCCTGCACCCGAGACACGTTAGTGGTTAAACAGATAATCGCGCGCGCAGATAATCAATGCAGAAGGAAGCCTAGCCCATTTCGTTGGGCCAGAACTTTCAAAATATAGTTATACAGACCAGAATATCAAAATGACAGCAAAACATAAATGTTGTTTATATGCAGTCTACTCCTACAGAGCCCAAAATATACTAGAAATATAATGATGTTGCTGCTGCTGCTGCTGTTTGTAACAAACAGAAATGTTAAACCGTTAATTCA
Source organism: Daphne laureola (assembly GCA_038382905.1). NCBI lineage: Eukaryota > Viridiplantae > Streptophyta > Magnoliopsida > Malvales > Thymelaeaceae > Daphne > Daphne laureola. The sequence goes on from JBBYHH010022001.1 coordinate 16,450, forward strand.
GAAAATAATCGTGCTTACTCAGAAATTAAACATACACCTAAACAAATACTCCAGCCAGACTAACCCCCGTCTCAGAATCACAAACAAAATACTTTATCAGGGAGACACATACTTATTAACCAGAACACACAAAATGACCCGACAGAAATAATCTGTGATCGGCAGACAGATGCTCCTGAAAAGTATAAGTTTATTGGGGGGTGA
>JBBYHH010022112.1:0-13371 GCA_038382905.1 Daphne laureola
AGACGAATCGAGAGTCGTCCCCGCCGCCGTCCTCGCCCTCTCCGCGCAGCAGCTCCGTCAGATCGGAGTCTCTGGCCGCAAAGCGAGCTACCTCCACGACCTCGCCGGAAAATACGGAGCCGGATTTTTATCCGATTCGTCGATTCTGGCGATGGACGATGAAGAACTGTTGAGGATGTTGACGGAAGTGAAAGGGATCGGTGCGTGGTCGGTCCATATGTTCATGATCTTCTCGCTCCACCGGCCGGACGTGCTTCCGACCGGCGACCTCGGGGTGAGGAAAGGGGTTCAGAGGCTTTATAGATTGAAGCAGGTGCCGAAGCCGAAGGAAATGGAAGAGATTTGCGAAAAGTGGAGACCTTTCAGGACTGTTGGTTCTTGGTATATGTGGAGGCTTATGGAGGCCAAGAATGGTGGTGATTCTGCGGCTGAGCTGAAGGCGGAGCTGCCGTTTTCTGATCAACTTTCTTCCCAAAATGTATAATTGGATTACTGCAATAATCCAAAATGTAACCTGGACCCAGTTTGAGTTTGATGGGCTCTATGGGATTTGTATTTGTTTGCATATGTGAAATGCATGGGCTGAGTCGAGTTGTTATTGGATTTATTTGAACTCGAAGTCCAACTCATGTGTTATTGAGTAACGTACTATCAAGTTCGGGTTAAAGTAGAGTTCATGGTTCTATAATATTATCAAATCGAGTTCGAATTGATCTGAGTTTGGTTCGATTGTTTATCCAACTAATGATAAAAAGAACCTATGTAGCTTAGATGACTCTAGAACCCGAGCTCGTAGTCATTGATGTTTGTCTCGAGAAGTTGTCATCGTCAAGCACTTGTCGACTCGCTGTCGTAGGAGTCTTCATGTCGTTGTTGCCGTATTCAAGTCGTCACTATCAAGGTTGCACTTGAGCAATTGTTGGAGCCGAGTTCGAGCCCTCACCGTAAAGACTAGTCTAGCTATCGATATGAACTCGAGCTCAATAAAAAATCTTTCAAGCCGAGATCGAGTATAATATAGTTCGAGCTCGGCTTACAACTCCAACTGTAACTAGATCCCCGCCTTGGCCGTGTCACCGATGTGTTGGGGTGGGAACTGGGAAGCTCGTGCAAGCGAGCACAAGTGTTTCACAAGGATGATGAGATGACAGATGCAAATACTTCGACATGGTTGAGTCAAGACTCACCCTTCTCATAGATATGATGCGTTTTATGAGAGTGACCCTGGGTTATGGATCCTCTTAAGTTACTCCTCATCGATGTTCTGACGAAGAATTCATCCAAGTTAAAGCTTTATGGGTACGAGTTGGGTGTTGTCGGCAAATGGATGGTATCTACTACTTCAAGAATGGCAGAAGCATGAACGGAATTCAAGATATATTCTTTTATACTTATAGAGAAAAAGATCACACGTTAGGAACGAAGGAAGTATTGTCCATAGTGACAATTTCAAATGAAGAGGTCATCATAATAATTTGAAGTTATTTAATCTTTGAAAAAGTGGGTCTAAAGTCTAGACCAACTGAGTAAAAACTAATAAGTAGTAATTTAAACCATCTGATTTTGCAAGTTTGAATTATTTGGTTTTATGTTTATCCGATTACCACTTTTACCACTTTAAGGTTAAAAGTTAAGTATTAAAAATAAATTCAATTTAATTTACAATGTCTGAATTTAGGAAAAGAATTGAACCATTTTGTGAAATTGCAATCATTTAGTTTGATCAGTTTTATAATGAATATTAAATAATGAACACCCCTATTTTGAGTGACCAATGCACATTGTATAATGCTCTTATCAGGAAGGTTTAAATGTTGAGGACAAACTTGCAATACATGATTAATTTTAGGGCCCTAAACTAATTTTGTACCACTGGTTTCTAAACCTCTTCTCAGTCCATCCTCGCGGCCGGCCAGGCGATCCAAATTCCGAACCCGCCAATTGCAGAAGAAGAACACTGAATCATTGGAGCTTCATAAATCTGGTACTATCTCTCGATCTCGTCTTATGAATCGTTCTCTGATTTCTCGTGCTTTTTTGGTGGACTGATTGTTGCTGGCATATGAGTTTGATGTTTCGGCTCGCCGATGTTCTCTTTTTAATTTCGACAATCGGGAATCGTTATTTATTCAAAAGTTCTATGATTTTATGAGACCTGGTATGTAAAGGAATCATGAACTCTGTAGTTGTATCTGGACCCAGTGTAATCTACAAGTCTTCACGATTTTTATTCAAATTGAGAAACCTATGCGGCTGCAGCTTTAGCGGTGATGAAAAGGGTAATGATTTTATTAATGTGGAGGAGCCCTTGAAGAAAATGTGGGGAGGCTCCAGTTCTGATGTGGGGTTTAATGAAGGTTCAGATGAGAAAGAGCATAGAACAAGTTCTCTGAGACAAAGAACTTTTGAAAATGCAAGGCATGATGCTAAGAGAGTTCTTGATGTATTAAGAAAAGATGGACTGGGATTTGATGCAGGATCAGCTCTTTCTGAGTTGGATGTAAATATTTCTGAACTTCTTGTAAGGGAAGTTCTGATGGGTATTTTGAGGGATATAAATCAGGCAAACAAGACAAGGCTAGCAAGGCTTGGTTTTAAGTTTTTTGTTTGGGTGCAGCAACAAGAAAGGTACAGGCAGACAGCAAACTCATATCACTTCTTGATGAAGATATTTGCCGAATGTGAGGAGTACAAGGCGATGTGGAGGTTACTAGATGAGATGATAAATAAGGGGTTAGCTGCAACGCCCTACACATTCAAGATATTGATTTGCACTTGTGGAGAGGCAGGTCTGGCTAGGAATTTTGTACAGAAGCTTGTGAAGTCAACAGCATTCAATTTTAGGCCGTATAAGCATTCTTACAATGCAATTCTTCATTCACTTTTTTGTTTGGATCAGTACGAGTTGGTTGAGTGGGTATATGAGGAGATGTTAGCTGCTGGTCATTCGCCTGATGTACTGACTTATAATGTTGTTATATATACAAAGTATAGACTGGGGAAAAAAAAGCAATTTTACAGTTTGTGTCGTGAAATGAAAAGTTGCGGGGTTGACCCAGATTTGCATACATATAACATCTTTCTCCATCATTTGGGCAGCAGGGCTGAACTTTCAGGCGCACTTAATCTGTTGAAGCACATGAAGGAAACAGGTATAGATCCAAGTCTTATTCATTTCACAACATTGATGGATGGTCTAAGTCGTGCCAATGAAATGGATGCTTGTGAAAAGCTTTTTGATCAAATGATAGAAAATGGTTGGAGGCCTGATGTGGTGTCTTACACAGTAATCATCACAGGATACGTCTATGCAGGAAAGCTTGAGAAAGCTCAAGTATTGCTTGATGAAATGATTTCCAAGGGACTACTTCCTAATGTCTTCACTTATAACTCCATGGTTCGTGGATTCTGTATGGCAGGGAAGTTTGAAAAGGCATGTTCCGTGATTAAAGAAATGGAAAGTAGAGGCTGTAACCCAAATTTTGTTGTGTATAGCACTTTGGTGAAGAATTTGCGGAAAGCAAGAAGGGATTCTGAAGCTGAAGAGATAGAAAATTACATGAGGGATAAGGGGCAATACGTACACCTCATCCCAAAAATTAGGAAATACAAAAGATGCTAGCAAGCGCGGTAAACTCCTGAAAAATTAAGGGTTTTGGATGTTGTTGTTGAAAGTGTAGCTCAAGTTAGCGCTCCTGCCTTGTCAGATACCATGCATATGCCATTGTCGATGTGTACAAGAGGTAAACTGAAAATCACATGCCTCACTTACTTCTGTACTCCAGCTCTACAGTGAAATTAAATAACAGGCTATCGTTCCTTGAGTATAATTTACCTGATACAACCTTCCCTTCCTTTTTCATTCTGGTATTTACATTGAAAATTCATAATGACTGGTCATTTCTTAATTATTTTTTTGTGCTTGGATGACACTTTTCTGATCAATCTGATGAAAATGCAAGAATAGAATTGACACGTGCTAACATTTTCCATTGAACCTTATGGAATTTACATTAAAGTGCTACACACTATTTGTTTCCTACCAACTAATTGTGTTGCCATTGTGAGCGTACTTATAGTGCACTTGTACTTTTGTTTAGAAAATCCAAATGAGTTTTTATATTTCTTTTAAAAAAATAGAAACATCTCATCATGAGGGTGAATTTTATGGTTCCAGAAAGTAATGGGATGATCTCTTGTTTTAGGAAGATTTACAGCTCATTAGATAGAACTCTACAACCTCAAAAGGCTCTTCATATGGAGCCTTCATACCTCTAGGGAAGTTTTACGAGGAATCATTGATGCGTTTGTAAGAGTTATGAATAAGGCTGATGGAAAAATAGCCATGAAAAAGAGCATTTAGATTGGGAAGATGAGGATGGGTTTAACTCTGTTTTAAGGTAACACAGCATGGGAGCATCATTCAATCGATTCAGATGGTCTTGAATAATGACAACTGGTTCGATGTTGTACACAATTAAGAGCTACTTTTTTCGTTTTTTGAGAATCTAAACCGTGTATTAATGAACTTGTGCCTGGAATTTCGTAATGGGCCTGTGTGTCTGAAAGGCGAGTCACAGTCTTTGTTGTATTGCTGATTATTAATAAGTACCGTTCTTTAAGTGTTGAATGGGCTGATCTGTATCATCTTTTGTATCACCACTTCTTCTGTATTACCCCCCTAAGGAATATTCCGCAAAGTAAAAGGTTGTTTTGGCCTTAATGGTCCTACTCGTTTGCTCTCATTGTTGAGCTGGAAGGTGAACCTGGCTAGCTATTATAACATTGCTTATCACACTCTCAAGGGCGTAAGATACAGTCTTTCAGTAGGGTTCTCCGCAAGGTTTAAAACCTTGATAGTCCTATTTTCTAATAGATTGACACGTTGATGCACTAAAGAGCACGCATTTGGTATCATTCATAGCCTTTCCGTTCCAACTCTTTTAAGCATAAAGCTTCCAGTTCGTAGGTTTTGCACATATTTACTCCCAGTCATGTTATTTATGATTTATCTGTCATTTGTAAACCTTTTTAAAAATAAAAAATAAAAAATTAGCGACTTTTTACTTTTGGTGTATGAAACATACAGAAAATGATAGAAATTTGCAGAATGTGGGAACCTAAGAACACTGACTGGCTGTTGTGAACTCGAGATGATATATGAATTGAAGATTTTTGATGCTTTGATTCTTTTCATGGGTATTGGATGTTTATACAATCATTTCATTCATGTACTCATATTCCTTTCATCGAACACCTTTTCCTGTTCTTACTATGCTCAGTGCTTGGAAAATATTCCGAATTGATTAAGCCTTCTCTCCTTTCCATTAACCAATATTTTCTATTTCGTCCTTTTCTCAGAGATGAGAATATGTCATGAAGTCAAGAGACTCAAGACAGCAGTGAAACCTCGTAAGGTACACCTAATACTGCTCAGTGCATGTCAGGTGCTGATCCAGAACAATATTGCGGAAGAAAGAAAGAGGGTGATATCACTTGACCAACCATATGTTTACAACTGAGTATTACTTGGATATAGTGAGAATTCCAGTACCACTACTGGAAACTGTTGCTAAATATTTTTTTTGTATCGAATATGTTTTTTTTTTGGTAGCATTCTGGGTCTTCAGTTTGCCATATTTGCTAAGTAATACCGGACACTCAGTTCAATTTCTTGATCTTGATCTCCACCACTGTTCGCCTGGATCATTTTATAGCTTCTTTAGAAGTTGTTATTAAGTTACAGTAGGCGTATGTAGCAACTGATCAGCTTCTTATGGAAACTTCAAAGTATCATTTAATGAATGCCCTTTTCCTTTTCCTTCCATTTGGCTCTTTCCCATGAATTTGCTCTGCTCTCACTGTTGATCAAATTTGAATTCTAATAGCATTGCCTTTCTTACTTTGTATGCTCTATTGGAGATTTTGGGAAGGTGGGAAGTTTTTTTAAAATTGATGTGATTTTGTGAGAGGAAAAGATTGGAGGAAAAGATTGATTTGATAGTTCTTTTTAGATGTAAATTCGATCACCAGAAATGTTTGGAACTGGGGGAAGATGAATTTGAATCAGAGTACTTGTTTTTTCCATTTCCTTTATTTATAATTGCATCAATGCAGAATCTATAATCAGAGTACATGTTTACTGAGCCCCAGGTAATATGAAGATTTAACGATATTTTAGATGCAACAAAGTTAATCGAAGGTGGAAAAGAAAAAATTATTGTCAGGAGGTTGTAACTGGAAGCTCATCTAGCTAAGGATGGTGTTCTGTACGTCACATGGGAAACTTGAGATTGTCTCCTGTTGTGAGCAGGGTCCATTCAAAATGTCATCTTGAAAAGGTAAGACTTTGTTTCATTTGGCTTTCTTGTGTTAGAGGTAGGGTAGGATAATTTCAGTGGTGTATGTGGAAGAACTCAGTCCTTGCCTCTTTCCCATTAAACATAAACTACAAGCTGTTAGGTGAACAAGATGTTTGCTCGTCAATAAGATAAGATATTGATGGATAGGGACCACTTTAGTTGTGTGGCATTAGATCTCTCGCTTTCCACTTTATTGGATTATTCTCTGGATCCAAACTTCTTGTCATGACTTGTTAAAGCATTTGAAAACAGCACATGAAACTTAATTTAATTACTAATGGATTTTGACATTATGGTTCTTTGACTTTGTCTAAGTCAAAGAACCAAACTTACAAGCTGCATACTCAATTTCTACTTCTTACATCCTGAAGGTTCATACCTCCATTTCCATATTTTGCTCTTGAACCCATATGGTGGGATTGAGTGAGGAGTTGCTAGACCATTATACTAGATCTTAAGCAACCAGTTACCAATATATCTATGCTCTGATGCCACTGTAGTTACTTCCTGCTTTGGCCAGGATGATAGTTGGGATAAGGGTATCTTCCAGATTCGATGTCACTGACATCCTTCAGCAGAACTTCATAATGCTGCTTGACTTCCTCAGCTGATTTTCCACCGACTGCTTTGGCGACTTTATGCCAGCGGTCATCTGTCTCCTGGTCATGGATAGCCAGGGCTTTTTCGAATAACTTGTTTTGCTTCGTTGTCCAAGTTGAGCCAGAGCTCCAGGAAGAAGAGGAGTTGGATGCCATGAGGAGATGCCAAAAAGAAAAGGAAATGGGGAAATGGAAAGCTATAGAGTAAGCAATATAGGTTCAAGCAAACAAGGAATAAATGGCTCAGACCGTTCAACTATTCAAGGCGACCTATTAACTAAATGGCTGACATGCAAAGGGATTCCACCAGAATGAGTTCCTTATAAGCAGGAAAAGTACTGTGGGGTATAGCTAGTTGGCACAATAATTGCTCATAAAGATTATATACTGTGTGACCCAACCCTTAGAAAGCAGAATCTGGATAATGAACAGAAAATAAATGAGAATCATTAGTTCCTAATAATAACCAAAGCGTTGTTGCCTCCTTACACACTAGTTACTTTTTTGGGGACTAAGAAGCTTTTAGTCTGGTAAGATATTGTGGTCCAGAGTCTACCAGTTATCTGTAGTTATCTGTAATTTAGCTAAATGTCACTAACTATGTGTTGCATCCACTTGCACTGGCCGAAGGTATTAGTGATTTTGTGATGTTGTGGTATTACCTTTTCCGTTTCCTTCCTTTTTTTTGTGGTTTGTATTTTCTGTTTTTGGTTGGTCTTCATTATGGTTCTAACTGGCTTCCAGAAGACAACTCACCATTAAACCATTTTTTGTTCTGCGTCTATTTAGTCGATCAACTTACGTTGTTCCTTTGTTTGCTGTGCTTTTGAAAATTCTTTAATCTATTAGAGAATTAGTGAGGACTTTGAGATGCTAGTTTCCTGACATGTTCAAAAGAGGTTCCCATTATGTTTCTAATGAGCAACTTCTCTATCTATTTTTTCTAATTAGTCAGCTCGTTCTTTGATGAAAGTGGATATCCCACTATCCCTTGTTAGGAACTAACTTTGTAATCTTTGGTGAGTGTTGGTTGGATATTGTGTTTGTCACAGAATGAATTTTCTCTTACTAAATGCATCAAGCTCAAAGTCAGGGCTAGGTGCCTGAGAGATGTCATGCGGGCCTAATAGATGTTAAATTTGGTGTTGTGAATACATGTAAAACCATAATGGGTTAATATTGCTATTCATCTTCAGAACATCGAACATGAGTTTATTTTTCAGTCTACTCTGAGTTATTCATGTTTTCGGATTTAAACGTGGCGCTCAGGCAGACAATGGAGCAGTTTTGATGATTATTTCATAATCTTGTTTGATAATGAAGATGCTGATGGTTTATATGATTGCTAAAGTTTGTACGGATGGTATTTCGGACAAAGTCTTGTGGTTGTCCATGGCTGCTTCGGATTCTTGGTAGATCTGCTTATCATCTTTCCTTCTTTTTTTTTCACTTTACTGCATTCCTTGTCACTGTTGATTCTTCAACTTGCTATTATTCCAGCAAGGATATGGATGAGATTTCCTAACCAGAAAGCAAGCTGCTGAGTACAATGTGAGGTACCAATATTCTGAAGCATGGGATAAAATCTAGCGCATACCTCCTGTAAAACTCACCTCAATAAAGGACAAAGGTACATAAAGCTTTCTTTCTACTTTCTCTCTTCACATTTGTACAGCTCTTTGTCTGGTTTGGGATTTGGAATTATGTATATCATTAGAATAACCAAAAATGATTTAGTTTTCTTGCACTGATGTAAATACTTCGGAGGTAAAAATAATACTCCCTTCGTCCCAACAAACATGATACATTTGATTGGGCATGGAGATTAAGAAATGTTGTTGACTAGAGGTTAATAAGATAAAGTAGGCACATAAGACAAAAGTAGTTTTTTGAAGTAGGAAGGGAAAATGAGAGTAATAAGGTAAAGTTGATCTAAAAAGATTTCATTTATAGGAAATGTACTGCTTTTCTCTTCTCATCATCTGGCTATGCTTGGTTCAACTATTTCACTAATACCTCATAGTTTACAGGACTTGTTCTTGTAAACCAATGAAACTATGTTGATCAGCATACATACATGCATGCCCATGAAAAGTGAAAACCCACTTCTGTGGAGAATCTTTGTTTCAATAAAGACTGGTTGCTATTGTAACATTTGGTCACTTACAGACTTGGTATTGTGTGTTTTGTCTGCTTATATGGTGATGTGGAAAGTTTGGAACCTGGAAAAAAAGCAGCTATAAGTTGATAATTCTTGTGTGGTAGGGAATCTCCATAGGGACAAAGATATATGCTGCAGTAACTTTGAGTTCAGTTCAGTGTCATATTTGAAGCACTCTTTGGTGGGTCTCGCGTGGGGTCCATGATTGTTTCTTTTCCTAAAATTTTGTGAATATTTTTTTGGAACTTTTGAAAATTAATTTCACAGATTGTTATTGGAATTTTTTTGTAAGAACATATTCATTCATTCTAGTCAGTTTTTGCTTTTGAAGGGAGATATGCTGAACTAACCTGCAGGATTAGGCTCTGCAGACTTGTATTGTTGAACAACTTGCATCAGAATCCATGTTTAACAGATACTAATTTGAGTGATCTTATTTCTTTTGTGACAGAAAACAGATTAAATAGTCAGTAATTACTACCGAAAATATATCTGTTAGTAAAAGAGTTGGTGTAATTAGTTCGTTTGACCTGATCCTTTTGGTTTGCTTGCGTAAGGCCATTTGGGGGTTTCAGTAAAGACGAAGAACATAATTCTTACCTAGCTACCTAAACTTGTCCTTATGTCACCGCTTACACTCTTTATATGTCGTCGGATGTTGGATAGATCGATGATTCACACTTTTCTTTTTTACCCGATTATAAATATATACATTTATGAACATGCTAGGTTTTCATGGTATGTAAATTAACCAGTTATTACTGCCCGTGTTTCGCTGTTGGTTTAATATTAATTGTAATATAATATTTCGGTTTTTAAAAATCTAATTTGTAATTGTCTTTGAGATATCTAGAAAAATTTGGAAAAATTTGATGAAACAGGCATGAAACTAAAGAATTACGTAACAGATTTCTCTATATATTAAAAAAAAAATAATAACAAATTTTCCAAAAATCGGTTAACACATACTCCTTTTGTTCTCAAAAAATTGTATTGATTGATTTTCTTGTTTCAATGTCCAATGTGGTTCAATTTTTAATAAAGATAAACAGTGTAAAAAAATTAAAAAAATATATATTTAGTAAATTTGCATATTAAATTATAGTTTTCAAATGAATTTACTAGTTTTCAATATCTAAAAATATATGAAAATAAATCATAAATTAAATATAATGAAACTGTTAAAATAAATGGTACAGTGTTTTGAGGACGAAAAGAGTATAATATTGTTTCATTTAAATTGTCAACATACACAAAAAAATACTTAAACCATAACATTTGCGTTTAATATAAATAAAATAAAAAATAAAGATAAAATTATCTCTTAAAAAAATATAGATGAGAAAAGGAACTAAAAAAATTGTATACAATATAGCGGATACATATAATATTTTTGCATCCAAATTACCAACATACATATAATGAAATATGCTTAAATCATACTTCCTCGGTTGCTTTATCTTTAACATTTGATTTTTTAATTTTTAATTTATGATTTTATTTTTGTAACATTTTCAAATATAAATTAATAATTTTATTCAAAAAATGATAATTTAGTATGTCTAGTTTCTAAACATATTCTTTTACAAAATATTATACATTAAATTAGTGTAGATAAATTAAAATTAAATGAACAATATTTACAAATATAAAGAGAGGGAGAGAGTAACATTTTGAAAAGAAAAAGACAAAATAAGATAAAGAACCAATAAAAATGAGAAGAAAAAAAAACTGAAACTGAAGTGGGGGGAAAAAAACGTTAAAGGAAAAAAAAATGGAAAAAGACAAAAGGTTACTATTAGCCTTACATAAATGTTACTCCCTTTGTCCATGAATCATTTAACTTTATTATTTTAAAATTTAATATTTTATTTATAATTTAATAAAGATAAATAATTTAAAAAAATAAAAATAAATGTATTTAAAAAATTTAGATTTCAAATTATGATACGTATATGAAATATTTAATTTTTAATGTCTAAATATGTATGAAAAAAAAATCATAAATTAAATACTACGAAATTGTCAAAATAAATGATTTAATTTTTTTGTGAATGAATTATATCCTTGAAAAAATTTATACCTTAAATTAGTAAAGATATTGAAGTCAAATGAACATTTCAAATCAATATATTGTAAAAAGAAAGAGTAAAATTTTGAAAAAAAAAAAGACAAAATAAGATAAAGAACTAATAAAAATGACAAAATACAAAAAAAAAATAATAATTTGAAACTAAAAAAAAAAACAGAAATTGTAAGAAAAAACAAAAAAAGAAAAGAGTATAATGACAAAAGTTACTGTTCAATGAAGAGTAACATATCTTACCAAAATAAAGTCAAATGAACATTTCAAATCAATATATTATAAAAATAAAGAGAGGGAGAGAGTAACATTTTGAAAAGAAAAAGATAAAATAAGATAAAGAACCAATAAAAATGAAAAAAAAAAAAAATAAACGAAAAAAATAAATAAAGGACAACAGTTACTGTTCAATGAACAGTAACATGTCTTACCAAAATGTATATATTCAAATATCAATTAATAACTTTATTCAAAAAATGATAATTTAGTGTGTCTAATTTTTAAATATATATTTTTAAAAAAAATTATATGTTAAATTAGTGTAGATAAATTGAAGTTAAATGAATAATATATTGTAAAAATAAAGAGAGGGAGAGAGTAATATTTTGAAAAGAAAAAGACAAAATAAGATAAATAACCAATAAAAATGAAACTAAAAAACAAAAAGAAAAAAAAACATAAATTGTAAAACGAAAAAAAAATGGATAAGGACAAAAGTTACTGTTCAATGAACATTAACATGTCTTGCTAAAATATCTCAAGCCAATACATTACAAAAATAAAAAAGGAAGAGAGTAACATTTTGAAAAGAAAAAGACAAAATAAGATAAAGAACCAAAACAAAAAAAAAAAAAAACTTAAACTGAAAATCAAAAAGAAGAAAAAAAAGGATAAGGGCAAAAGTTACTGTTCAATCAATAAACAGTAACATGTCTTACAAAAATGTATATATTGTATAATACTTATTCTGTCCTGAATTAATTGGTTCATTTGACAATCACGTTTTAAAATTTAATTTAAAGTTTAATGTTTGATCCAAATTTTTATAAAGATAAATAATAAAAAAAATCTCAAAAAATATGTTTAAAAAAAATATATTGTAAATTATGATTGAAATATTTTATTTTTTTTTAATTTTAAATATCTAAATATCAATAAAAAAAATTTATAAATTAATTTAGAAGGGATGAAGTAATATTTTGAGAGTTTGATTGTCTGAGGAGTGATATACATAGGGGTGGCCCGGGTGGGTGGGCTTGCAATTTTGTTTATTTATTTATTTTTTATTTTATTAAGAGGATAAATAACTTCTTATCTCATATTTTTATTTTTTCACACATAAATTCCAAATATTTTTAATTTTTAAAAGTTTGCTTTATTTAACAAATCAATTGGTTTAATTGTTATTTGTGGATTCTTAATTTTCTTTTTTGTACTTTTTAGTCCTATTATTTTTATGATAATACTGACATCATTTGAATTTCACTTTCGAGTTTTATAATATGTTCTTTTGATGGATTTTAAGATATTTTTTTTGAAGAAAGTTAGAAATATTTGAAAATTGATATGATGTTTATGAGAAAACAATTTGAAGGAAAGTATTTTGTTAATGAAAATATGACGATTGCAAAAAAAAAAAAAAAAAAACTTAAGAAATGTGATTTTTATGATAACATTCACGTCATTCAAAAATGATTTTTACGCTTTAAGAAATGTAGCACCATTTTCAAATAACTTTTGAATCGTGGAACATAATATTTGTTGTCATTTTGTAGATGACTTAATCAATGATTATCAAGATTACAACCCAAAACATTAATTTATTTTAAGTCTACATTTAATATTTATTATAGAGTAAATTTCACTAACGGTCTCGTAAAAATAATTATTGTCATGTTCTGATCCTGTTTTAAAAATTTGTCATGTTTAAGTCTTATCCTAGGGTACTCTGTCATATTATGGTCATTTTCGTCCAATTAACCGTTAATTCTAACAGATCTATTGTAGATTTACATTTTTGCCCTTATGAAAGTTTTTGCTTCAGTCCTTATACTTATATTTCCCCAAACTTTGAACCCTACATTTTAATTGATGGCTATAAAGCCCCCAGTTTGTCGTGTCGACTTTTTGGGGGGTGGGGGGGGGGGGGGGGGGGGGGGGGGGGGG
>JBBYHH010022112.1:13381-39226 GCA_038382905.1 Daphne laureola
CACCCCCCCCCCCCCCCCCCCTTCCTCTCTCTCTCTCTCTCTCTCCAAGACACCTTCTGTTATGCGGCTGCGACTCCCGCAAATCTCTGCTTCTCGCCACCGTGCGACCCATCACTGTCGCTCACTCCATGGAATGAGCGGCCTCTCCCTCCGGCTCCCTATGGACACATGAGAGCTGGAACGCTCGCCAGAACCAAGGGTGTTTGACCTGTTCAAATCGGTGAAGATGATTATAGAAAATAAATAGAGAAGATTGCTATGATTTTAATAAAATCGATAGTAGTGAGGATGTGTGGTACTAATTATTTTGTATAAGATCTTAGGAAGGACGCTGGATCTTGACAAACACCACCATCTTCCATGGGTTTCATCGCAGAAGAAGACTCTGTAAGTAGACGCTGGTGATGGGCCTTGTGGGTTGCTCCGTTTGACAAGGCGGTGGCGGGTGCACATCGGACTCTCTGATTACAACTAGCGGGATTCGCGATGAGAAAGAAAAATGAGAAGGGGATATGGATTTTTGTACTTGGAGACTTTCATTTTCTGTACCTGGATCGTCGCCGGATCGTTTCCAATTTCTGAAGCTCTTGGTGTGCTCTGACTCGTAATAACCCAAAACTCATCGAAGAGCTTCTCGCGGATCTCCACCGGCACGCCGTGGTTGACGACTTGGAAAATCCCCAATTTTTACAGGGAGAACAAATTTCAGAAATCAGAGCGTCGATTGAAGTCGGGGAGTTATGTGGACAAATAAATGGGGAGAGATCGATGGCGAGGATCTGTTTGGCTTCGTTGACGGAGGCGTGTGGTCGGTGGTCTGGATGTTGTATGAAGGCTGGATTGACTTCACCTATTGTTTCCGGCAACATTTGGAAGGGATATGGGAGGAGGGATGCAAAGGTAAAGTGAGGGCTTTATTGATATGAGTTAAACTTTGAGGTTAAATTTTTAGGAAAATATAAGTTTAAGGACCGAAATAATTTTTTCACAATGGTAGAAAGGTAAATCCACACACATCTGTTAAAACTAACCGTTCAACTCGACGGAAATGACCAAAATAAGACACAATACCATAGGATATGATCTAAACATGACAAAATTTTAAAACGGGACCAAAACAGGACAATAATTATTTTTACTGGACTACGAGCATAATTTACTCATTTATTATAAATGTTTATTCGAGTCCACTATATTTTTTATTTGATTTATAAAATTCACAATATTTAGAAATAAATATTTTGAACCCGCAATGAAGTGGGGGTTGAATAAACCTCGTTTTAATTCATTTACAAACAAATTACTACTTAACTAATTCTTGGAGTATTTTTCGGTTGTCTCAACAAAACAGACACGTTTCCTAGATAATCTTTTTTTATCACATTAACTTTTTTTTTTATTACCTTTAATTTCTCTTCATGCTAAAAAAAGTTACTTTTATTTTATATGTCTATTTTATCTTGATATCCTCTCATCAATAATATTCCATCCGTCCCTGAACAATTATACATATTTCTTTTTTGGATTGTCCTTGAAAAATTATACACTTTTCTTAAATGAAAATTTCTCTCCTCCAAAGTTACAAAACTATCATTATTTTATATTTACTTATCTTATCTCATTTTTTATGTAACCTCAACTTAAGACTAATTATATCAAACTATATAATATTATACATTCACCTTAATTTTCATGCTCACAGTGTAATATTTTTTAGGGGCAGAGAGAATATTCTTTAACCTCTGTTTATAGTCAAATTTATCGGTTTTGTTAGAACAATATTATTTATCAGTGAATATGTGACAATGTCACTTGCCACCTATCTATCTAATATTTTGATAAATTGCTACAGATAACATTTGGAAAGTTAATTTTAAACTTTTGTACCTAAAATTGTAAAACTGACAAAATAAATGTCCCTAGTATTGTTGTTGCCTAATTAAGCGGAGGTCTAGGGGAAAAACTCAACCCTAGCAGTCGCAGCTGCTCGTGGTCCCTTCTCCTTCACACTAGCTTGCGTCGTTCAGCCGTCTCACCCTCGTCGTCTCTCCGCCATTCTCGTCGTAGTACTGTCGCCCAACCTGATGAAAGCCATGAATGATCGTCTCTCCCAGCTCGCCCTGTCGCGCGATGAAGAGGAAGTTGCTGTCGTGCTTCCCGGGGCCATCGTTCACTGTCTTGGTGCTGTCATCGTCAGTTGGGTACTCTCCGCCAGACCAGTTTGCCTGGATATCCTCATAGTTGCGTTCCGGAATGCGTGGCATGGAGTGAACTACTCGGTAAAATTCGCTACCTCTCAATCTCGGTCCAATGTGCTCTTGTTTACCTTTGATTCTGATGAATAAGGGGAGCGAATTCTGGATTAGGGACCGTGGTCCTTTAATGGCCGTTTAATTATGATGGTTTTGCTTAAGCAAGGGGTTCCCCCTTTTTCTCTGGATTTCAACATGCTGGACTTTTGGGTGCATATTTTGGATGTGTCGTTTGACTAGTACACAGAGGTTATGGCCCGCTCTCTGGGAACACTAATTGGACAGGTTCAGGCTGTCAATGTGAATTGACCCTCTCTAAGGGTTATAGTTTCAGTGGATATCATGAAACTTTTCCGTCGTTTGATCAAGATCCAGGTCAAAAGTATTATCCGGTCTTTTCTTTTGCAATATGAACGTTTGACTGATTTCTCTTATCGATGTGGACGATGCATCCATGTCGAAAGAAAATGTTTGGTCCTGTGGAAAATGAAAGTGCAGGTAATCAGTATGATGACTGGCTGCGTCACCTGACATCCTGTCGTGGGGAGATTTGTCCTCCTGCGGTGCTGGTGACGCCAAAGAAGGCTGTGGTGGACTCGGAGCCGAAACATGCGTTCGCGGCCCTTGCTGCCCTGGAGGCGCAGGTTGTGGCAGCTGAGGTTGAGGAAGTTCCAGCAAGGGACCTGGCACTTATTCCGACAACGCAAGAAATCCCCCCGGTTGTGGTAAGCAATGAGTTAGCTTTGGTAGAGATGCTGGTGTCCCAGTCTATGTCAACTATAACACGGTTTAGGGGGAGCATAAAGCGTACGGGAAGGAGACATGGGAAATCTGTAGTACTTGGGGTCGGGATTTCCCGAAAGAAGGCACGTATAGTGGATGTTGTTGCTGAGGCAGTTGGTCAAAGCTTGGTGGGGCAGGGGAACTTCCTGCCTCACCCTGCGCCTTGAACGTCGAGGTACGGAGAAGCTTGGGCTACGAGCCGTCCTTGCTTGCTCCGCTATTCTTAATATGGCTCGGTTGTTCGTCTATTTGGTTTGCTAGTAAGACTTTTTTGACATGTGGTGATTGTTGTTTGGGAGCTTTTTGCTTTTTCTATGTGGTGGAGTCTTCTTGGTTTGACAGATTCCATTCTGTCTGCACGTGTATAGTGAGATGACATTAGATTCCATGAGAGCCTATTTAGTGTGTCGGGGTCGAGATCGAGTATCTATATTTCTTCACTATGGCTTTATGTGTTTTTGTCCGGCTTTACAACAACCTATTCAGGAGGAGGCTTGTTACTAGGGTGGTTCTACTCGTGGCTCTAGCATGTTTTGGCTCTGTTTGTTTTTCTTTTTTCTGTTTGGATTTGTCTTGGTTTTTGGTTGTTGCTTTGGTAAACTCTAGCTTGTATTATTTTTCTTTAAATAATAACAAGCCGCTTTCTGTCAAAAAAATAATTGTAAAACTGACATTCTTACCCTCTCCTCCAACCCCACCTTCCTTGCAGCACCGCACTCCTCCATCCTCATGCCCATTTCCTCCTGTCTTTGCTGCCACACTTTCCACCTTCTTCTACCTCATTCGATATCTTCGAAAAGCATAAAATTTCAGAGCCAGAAGAGAAATAAGTCAGAGCAAGAACTTAAAGACCCAACAAGGCTTCGAGCAACCCAAGAAATTACATATTCTCTCCATGGTAAACTCACCGTTATTTCTTCCTTCCTTCCACGGAGGAATCAAAAGTTAAAGAAATCAAGCATAATCCTAGCGGAACAAATGGAACAGAGCAATTCTGAGTCAACAACAGAGCAATAGAAACATAAACGTGTTATAAGATGACCGCCAAGGAAAGGGACCTAATTAGTCCACTGCTTCTATCTAAGAGGGAAGGAATGATATTTGTGGTGGAGAGAGAGAAGTCAAGAAGACTATTATAGTTGACAAGGTCATAAGAAAAAAATAATCTAGACTCCTATGTGTATTCCAACAAGATGTAGTTAGGTAATTTGTTTTTTAACAAAGTCTATTAGTGGTATATTCGGGCCTTAGCCCATCCATTAAACCGAACCCATTAGACCGTAAACATGCATCTTACATTACAAACTTAAACTCAGAAGGACCACAACGCTAGGGAAACCGTATATACACAAATGACTACTTCCAGGTATCATTCACACCTCCTCTCAATATTCTCTCATGCTATCTTCTCCAAGAGACTGACTTGAACGTCGAAGTGGGTCCTCAGGATCACATCCTCGGACCCTCCTAATGCCTTCTTTTTGCAGGGATCATTCTGATTAGACCCCCGATTTGTGGATGGGGACGCGAAGGCTGCCCAATATTTACATAGGGAAAATGGTCATCGTCTTCTCCGTGAGATTCTCCTAATCAGTTGGCTTCGAGTTCTCCGAGGAGCCTTGCCTAATCTAACACGATTTCACCAAGAGAACCTACCCACAACTTGTCAGGTCTTAGCCTCTTGCACTTGACCCGTCAGGACGACTCCATACCCTCACTTTGAGAAAGTTGAGGCATAATACCTAGTAAGGTCTTAGAACCCCACCTAGCCTTGGGCCCGCGTGCCTTGAGGCCCACCAACGCAGGCCCGACGACCAAAGTTGCCTCCCCCTGTGCCTAAGGCATCAACACTAGGGTCGCTCGCGCAACCAATATCTCTCTCTTCCCGTGCTTAAGGCATCAATGCCAGGGGTCGCCAGCAAAGCCCACCTAGAGAGGGCCTTAGCAACGATCACATACTCCTATCAGAACTTGGCTTCGAACAACCTTAATCTCGGATGCGCGCCTCCTTCAAACTGCCATCCTGAGCCTTGCGCCTACTTTCGCGGGATAGATGCGCTCAACTTCCTCCATAATAGGAAACTGTCACTCTACTCCCCCCAGTTCGCCCTCAATAAAGGAACTGCCACTCCACTCCCAACGATCATGCCCCCGAATCAGGGCATGACTCTCAAAGACCCACTCTCGATCGCCTCTCAACTCCTCTATATAAGGAAGACCCAAACCTCCTCCTAAGATCACGTCCATTTCTTCTTCTTTAGTTGCAACTACAAGTTTCGCAACGATCATATCTCCAGTACCAGACGAGTGAGGTTTCGGTCTGGCTTAAATCAGGACTATCAATTAAGTACAAAACTCTAAGATTCATAGCACTTAAATCAGGACTATCAATTAAGTACAAAACTCTAAGATTCATAGCACGTACGTCAAACTATCCCATTGACTGTTGTATAATTTTTCAATGCATAGTTTCAAATGGATCTTTATTTTTTACATTTTGTCCTCCTTTGTCTACAATACACTCTTCCTCGTTAATTTTCATGGAATAATAATTACTATTATAATTCTTAAGAGTTATTATAATTCTTAAGAGTTATTATCATTTTCTTAAGACCCAAAAGTTACATATATGACCCCTTTCCTAAGCGTTTTCCTTGGCTTATGCCTACACATTCCTCTTATCATTGTTGTCAATTTTAGATTTGGAAGCAAGAAAATAATCTCCTTTGAGGATGGATCATGCATGACTCATGAGGTCCAAATTCAGACAAACCTCAATTGCTCTTCAAAGTCGTTAAATCAGGGGGCGGCGCTACGTTGTTACTAATAGTAATCATGGCCATCATCGATTTTTGGGTTAATATTTTCGTCCTAAATATATTATCTCATTTTTCATATAATTTGTTAAAAAAATAAAACATAATCCCAAATGTAAAGTGTTCAAAATTCATTATTTAACTTTTCATATTGTGTTTGATTTAAATTATTATTATACATAATTGTTTTAAAAAAATAAAAATAAATATGTTTACAAATTGTAAATATTAGTTTATCATTTGCATATGATTTTTTCACTTTCAATATTAGAAATTGAAGAGAAAAAAAGCATATATTAAATGCTAAAAAGAAAAGAGAATATTCTTTGTTTAACAAAAGGAGTATAAAATGTTCATCATACTATAAAGTTTTATGTTATGCACTCACTCTTACCTCAAATGGTTAATAGTTGTCTCTTCTTATCTCTACTTATACAATTTTCTAGTTCTCCTCCCGCGTTAAACCGTGTCACCTTGACCTTCACGCGACAAGGCTTCGAGCTAGAGATAGATCTGGAGAAGGCACTTAGCTAAACTATGCATTAAATTTGAATAATTGAATAGGAAACTGTGGTCTGAGCCTCTAATTTAGTGGTTAAGCTCTTCAAAATACAAAGCATAGGCCTTCGGTTAAAGTTTTCACATAGATACACCACAAGTTTTTAAAAGAGATTTTAGTAGTACAAAAATTTAAAATGGAACTTAAATAAGATAATAATCAAAGTTATAAAACCATTGTTATACTCTATCTAAACAATCTAAACCAGTAACAAATTCAATTATGTAACTGATAAACTAGAGGTGCAAAACGAACCGAGCCGTTCGCGAGCCAGTTCAAGCTTGAGCTCGAACCACATTAAACGAGTGAGCCACGAACTCGAGCTCGAGTTGAAATTTTGATTCGAATAGTAAAACGAGCCGAGCTCGAGCCAGCTCGCGAACTAATTCGAGTTAGGAGTATAAAACGAATCGAGCCATTCACGAGCCATTTCGAGCTTGAACAGTCGAACCATGTTAAACGAGCCGAGCTTCACGAGCCACGAACCCAAGGAAGAGGATGGTTTTGAGATAATTTATAACTTAATTCTTGTTTTTTTCTATTTTAATTGATTAAATACTTAAGTTTTTCGAGCTCACGAACTATCAAGCCGAACTCGAACATTAGACGAGCCGAGCTAGAGCCGTTTTTTTTGAGCTCGGCTCGAACGAACTCGAACTCGAACTCGAACTCGAGCTCGAACTAGTGATGTTCGGGCTCGGCTCGGCTCGGCTCGGCTCGTTTACACCCCTATGATAGATAAACAGGGCCAAGAGGACAAATTTAATTCTTTTGAGCATGTTAGTATAATTCTCACAAATTTGAGGAGGTTTCTCGAGTTTATCTTTGTCGAATTGGACTGCTTTCTCGAAGACTCATAGCTCATTGACCAGCGCTACTCTCTCTCTCTCTGCCGCTCGAATATCTAATTTCCGTTATCGTGTACTCCATTTATTTCTTTTCTTGTCAACAATAATACTTCATTCATGGTCGTTGTCAGCGGCTGAATGATCTTTTGTTCTGTTTTTTGTTCAGTGGACATCTTCTTCCATTGTCGTCGTCATACTTTTTTTGTTGTGTTTCTGAAGAACTCGCGTGCCAGTTAGCTTTATGAAGCCATGAATGGCTTGTAGTAGTCTATCATCGGTTTCATTAGGAACCAAGTTAATCTGGAGGTTTTGATGAGCAGGTTAAACATCATCTGGGTTTTGTCCATGTTCAAAGCTTTTCAATCCTGAGTGTTTGTTAATTCCTATTTAGTCATGCCCCTTTTATTTAGCTACTTCTAGTGAAAGAGTTTGATCCACTGCATTAATTAGCAATTTGAGTTCTTTAGTGAGGTTTTTTGGGACTTGGGTAGTTGCTCTTTTTGCAAAGTTTGGAACTTTCCCTTTGTTTGGTGGTTCAGAATACAGAAGAAGTAGGGCAGTTTCTATCACAACTGGTGAGTTTTGTTTTGTTTTCATTTTCTTTTAATTTCTTTCATATATAAACCTTATTGTTATGACTTATGATGATTAGGCTGGTGATAATGATTTAAAATTTACAAGCTTTTCAGGTGCTTGAAAAAAAAAAAGTTATGACTTATGATGATTAAGCTGGTGATAATGATTTAAAATTTACAAGCTTTTCAGGTGCTTGAAAAAAAAAAGTTAGGACTTATGATGATTAAGCTGGTGATAATGATTTAAAATTTACAAGCTTTTCAGGTGCTTGAAAAAAGAAAGATACAAATTCAAGAACAGTAGCTTCAAAGGGATAACTTTCTGAAGATTTATCATGAAGTACCATTAGGGTTCTTCTGTTACACAAAATAATTGGAACATATCATTAGTCAAACTTCTATAGGAGGACTTATTATCCTAAATATCTCTAATCATAAATGGTCAGCAGTCATTAAAACCAGTGCTTCCATAATTGCAGTTTCGGATTGCAACCAAGGAAGAAAGGGATAGGTTGATGGGATCTGATACTGTCGATCTAGTCGAGATATTACCAATTCCTTCTTCGTTTAAGGTATTGAATGTTGAGTGTGACACTTGTTTCTGCTCTCATTGAAGCTTTGATCTTTGTGTCACTAGAAAAGGACATTATTTTGGTTGCAGTTTTAAGTATCGATACATGTTTGTAGGTGCATGCGAAGATGTGTACAGAACTCGTTAGGTTGGTTAATCGGATTGCAAACATATTTCCGGAGATAGAAACAGCACGGCCTAGATGCTCTTCTGGAATACGGGCTCTTTGCTCATTGAACAATGCAATTGAGAAGGCCAAGTTGCTTCTTCAGCACTGCAGCGAATCCAGCAAACTCTATCTGGTTCGTCTTTTGTTAGTTTTCCTTTTCTTAGTTTTAGCTATGACCTCAATTCTTTCGACTTGCAGGCGGTGACAGGGGATGTTATAGTCTCTAGATTTCGAAAATCAAGAAACTTGTTGGAGCAAAGTTTGGGCCAAATTCAGACCATGGTTCCAGTTATATTGGCTAACAAGGTTTGTGAAATACTGTGTAATCAGTTTCCCTTGGCCACACTTATACATATACACCTTGCTTGATTGCAGATCTGCCAGATCATTGATGACCTTTGCGCTGCAAATTTCAGCCTAGACTCGATGGAAGAAGAGGCTGGGAATGCGGTAAAAGAATTGCTAAAGCGGAGTGCTTTGCCATCTGAGTCGCAGGAATATATTGAGATGAAAGCTCTTCAACTTGCTGCCTCCATGCTCAACATTACATCCCCAAAGGCGATTGTGATAGAGAAACGATGTATCAAGCGGCTGCTGGATAAAGTTGGTGAGAGTGACCCTAAAAAAAGTACTGTCCTTAAATATCTTTTGTATCTGTTGAGAAAGTATGGAACTTTGGTGCTTGGAGATCAGAAAGAGAATGATTTCTGTCAGGATGAAGGAACGTTAAGGTACGGACCAGTTCATGCTTCCGTAAAAAGCCAAACTTTTCAAGGGGAATCTCATTCAGATTGCTTACAGAAAGATGTTCAAGTCAAAGTACCTAGCAGAGTTGTAACTCCTGAGGAATTTAAATGCCCGCTATCATCGAGATTGATGCATGACCCTGTTGTTATTGCCTCGGGGCAAACCTTTGAAAGGGTTTTTATTCGGAAGTGGTTTGATGAGGGCAACGCTACATGCCCGAAAACTAAAATTAAACTGGTCCATCGATCAATGACGCCTAACACTGTCATTAAGGATCTGATAACAAAGTGGTGTATGAAGCATGGAGTCTGTATTCCTGAACCAAGTAACGACTCAGGTTCATTTAGCTCACTCGAAAGTTCTCTGAATGACCTCCAGCTTCCACCTGATGTCAGCATTCTGTCCCTTGCATCTTTAGATGACAGTTACGGGACAGATATAGCGCATGGAAATTGCGGAAATGGCTTAGCGAAAACATTGAAAAGGACAAGTGATGACTACCCAAATCATGAAAATACATTCAATGTAAATGAAGCATGCTTGGTATTCTCAAGCCTCACTGAGATTGGGTGGGAATTACAGTGCCAAACCGTAGAAGATACACTGAATCGCTTGAAACATGATGGCCAAACCAGTTATTCTTTTTCATCGGAGGATCTCTTTGTACCTGTCATCACATTCTTAAGAAATGCCAGTGATCTGTGCGATGTAAGAGCGCAGAGAGCGGGATGTCTGTTGTTATTGGCATTTTTGAGAAAAAATAGGTATTTCCTGATTATGTTCCTGGTACATAATTGATAAACACAGCTAGACACTTATATAATCGTTTATGTTCCAGACAATTTTCTGTTAATTCGTCGCCCTTATGTTCTGCTACTATTTGCAGGAGCAGAGAACAAAAGCTAAGTGAAGAAGCATTACTTCTGCTGTCTTCTTTCCTTGGTTCAGAAGTTACCAAAGAGATTCTTGATATCATACAAGTTTTGTCTACTCAAACTAACTGTATATCTGCCATCATAGCTTCTGGTGCTCTTGCTCATATTCTGAAGATTCTCGATTCTCAGATCGGTGATCTTAAGAAACAGGCCATCAAAGTTTTGAGTGTTCTTTCCTCAAGCAAGGATGCTTGTTACATTTTGCTTGATTTAGAGATCATCCCAAAGTTGGCCCTATCGCTGCATCACGAAACTCTTGCCCGAGACTGTTTGATCATACTGAAAAACCTTTGCAATACATCCGAAGCCTTGGCTTCTATCAGCAAAACTCCCGGATGCTTATCATCTGTCGCCCAACTGCTTGAAAGCGGCAGTAGTGAGGACCAAGAGAATGCAGTGGCAGTGCTCCTTTCCTTGTGCTCTCACCAAGTTCGGTATTGCCAGATGATCATGGATGAGGGAGTTATACCTGCCCTCGTTTTCCTGTCAAACAACGGTAGCAACAAAGGGAGGGCGTTTGCATTGGAACTTCTTCGGGTTCTAAGAGATGTCGAGTATGATGAAGAACAAGAGTACTCTACACCTGCCATAGTTACACCCACAGATGATCCTAATAGCAATGCAAACAAGAAGAAATCTCAGAGCAAGAGCCTGAAGATTCTAGGCATCATATTATCAAGCCTCTCGAAACTTAAACCCGTGTCACGGAGAAAGCAGAGATGAAAGAATTCGCATCGGTTTTTGACCTATAGTAACTAACAGAGCAGTGCAGCCTCCCTGGTATGTTGTGAATAGTTA
Organism: Daphne laureola; assembly: GCA_038382905.1. Classification (NCBI taxonomy): domain Eukaryota; kingdom Viridiplantae; phylum Streptophyta; class Magnoliopsida; order Malvales; family Thymelaeaceae; genus Daphne; species Daphne laureola. The sequence goes on from JBBYHH010022112.1 coordinate 24,435, forward strand.
GCAATCAGTTTTGCTTGTACTAATGCTAGAATTGAGTGCTGATCTTAGGTAAGATGACATCCAATCTGATGATATACTTGTTACCTTTCATTTGTTGTACATTTGATAGCATGTATATAGAATGTTTGATATAGAATGTTCCAGGATTAATGCATGGACCTGGTGTTTGAGCTTTGAATGAGTCTCTCAGAAAATAATATCTTATCATCTTGTTGAAGAGAAGTAGGCATGCTTTGGTTCAAAACATGCAAAAATTATTTCTGCTTTCTTTACTCAGAATATTTAAAAGAGATGTTAAACAGTATTCCTTTCGTCCCTTTTTACTGTTACATTTGACTTTCAAGTTTTGGTTTTATTTAATTTTTTATTAGAAGGAATTCACTTAAATTTTTAGACATATTAATTCAACTTATGTATATAAGTTACTTAATTTTATATATTAAAATGTCAAAGAATAAAAATAAAGATTACATATTAAAAAAGAAACATAATTATTAAAAAGAAATAGGTAATAGGCAAAGGAGTTGTCTATATCAATCAAAGTTACTGATCTCAGATTGTTGGCCCTCCCAGTCCCAATTGCAGTTCACTAGTTATCTGTTTGTGATGAGGATTTGTGGGATTAATTTTAAGCAACTTGTTCGATGGTCCATTTATTTATTTATTTTACGATATTAAGTTTATATATATTTTATTATTATAAATGTTTACATATTTAAAGTAAATAATTCCTTTGTGTAAGAATTTAGATTTTGTATATTTTTTTTGTTGTTGTGATTTTTTCATTGTGCAGTTAAAATTTGAAATTAAGCATTAAATCTTGCAACATGAAATTCAAAATGAAAGAGTATGAATTATGTCGATCATCACCCCACAACTTGTTAGTTGTTGCCATCAGACAATTATTCTTATGGTAAATTACAAAAATTCCTTCATGAGGTTTATCAAAATTTTCAGTTTATTCAACTTTTAAAAAAGAATCAGTTACCTTTCTTAACCGCTTGTGTTGTTAGTTAACTGTTAACAATTTTAGGTATAATTAGACTAACTATACTCTAAAACAGTCAAAAAATAGCTTAGATTCCCATGCATCGCACTGATATCTGCTCGTCTACGTCATTGCAACAACAACTGAGCAACAACTACGATTGGTAGGGGTGGCCGATTGGGAGAGAAACGAGAGATCTAAAATCTTGGGGTTGAAATGTAAGAGTTAGAAACATTTGTAACAAAAGGAGTAGTTAAACCTAAAATGTTTAGCCAAAGTACCAACAATCAAGAGAGGAGGGAAAATATCCCCTTTTACCACTCACGTTTGGTAAAAAGACATTTTTTATAATCATTTTAAAAAATAGTTCATTTTTACAATTTTTCTTAGTTTTCTTATCCAACATTGCCACTAAAATTGTTTTTTTAACCAAATTTACCATTATTTTGACTAACGGTGTGAATTTTTGTGAAATATTCAGTTAAGAGTCTATTATGTGTAATTTTTTGTACAACTGGCATCCAACAAAGCTCATGACTCATCAGGAAAAAAAAAACAAAAAAACAAAAAGAAAAACAAAAAAAGCTCCAAAGGTAAGAAATCGACGAGCTCCAGGATTCTTCATCTTCTTCGGCGTTCCCATGGGCTCAACTTCGGCATCCAACAAACCGTACGAATCGGTGACTGCCATGCCGACGTGGAGTCGGATCCGACCACGCGCTCGACGGTAGGACGAGTCGGTGACATTGTTGTGTTTTTTAAGGGTGACGAGCTCAACGGCGGCGAAGGACTCCACGCTGGAGTCTGAGGAGCTGAGAGCGAAGACGGTGACTTCCTGCAGACCTCCGGTGACTTCCTCTACAGCTGGTACCCACCCCTTCCTCCTTCTCAAGTAGATCTGGAACTATTGAATCCAATGTGAAATTTGAGCCCTCACAAAAATGGTCTTGATGGAAAGTTTAAGAATTTCAGAATCAATTTCTATACATGAAGAAAGAAGTAGAGGAGAAGAGATTTGTGGATCTAAGCACAAAGAATCGTGAAGAGCAGGGAAGTATTTTGCCTCTAACACTCCATTCCCCTCTTCCGATTTGGATCACGAAGGAAAATGTTACGGATTTGGATCTGTTTTTTGTTCAGTACGAGCCTTCTAAAATTGCCTCTGATTCTTAGAGGCAGGAGATTTGGAGAATGACATCGGACTCACGCCTCACTCTCTATCTTTGAGGAACAATGAACTCATGAACGGGTTGGTGTTCTGGTAGGAGATAAAGTTGCATTTTTAAAAATAATTGCAAAAATGATTTTTTTGCCAAAGGTGAGTAGTAAAAGGGGGCCTTTTCCTATGAAAATTTTACTAAACATGATGGGGTAATTGAATTTTTTTTAAAATAGGTTTTACTAAACTCATGAGTTTTTTCGTAATTTACCCATCATTCAAACCATCTCATGTTTCACATTGATAAATTTAACGAGTTACAGACATGTGCTGGGGTAGCTCAGTTGGTTAGAGCGTATGGCTGTTAACCATAAGGTCGGAGGTTCGACCCCTCCCTCTAGCGTTTTTGTTTTTGTCAATTCACATGAATATACTTCATGAAATTACTCTTTTCAACGTAGTATTATTACTAGTATCCAGTAGTATATTGTATTGGTATAAGGATCTAATCATATTTCGGTAATATTAGATTACAGTACATTACATCTAAGAAGCTTCAAATTTCATGCAAATGGGTGGATTCACTCTTGCAAGAGCCAGCACTGAAGCCGGAAGAGTCCACAACCCCTCTCCACATATCAGTCCAGAAGCAATTGCTGGCACCATGGACTCAGCCCTCCTCCTGCTATACAATCTCTGCACAACTAACACCACCAAAGACCCCAAGCACATATCAATTGCAAAGTAAGCTCCAACCAGAAACGGCACTGCCATTGCCATCGGCAATGGCATCCACTTCCCGATCCTCGGCCGCGAAAGATCCCTTGCAAGGTTCACCCCAATAGCGAAGGCAAAGAACCCGTAGCATAGTTGCAAGCAATGCCGTGGCAAAGCGGAGAACCCTTCCACTCCTAAAATCGCCATGTTCCGGTATATGAGAGCGTAGGGAGCTTTGAACTCTCCATGAGGGTTTCCGACATCGAATGCCTTGTAGAACAAGAAAAAGGTAAGAGGAGTTATGATGCAGCCGAGGAGCGTCCCGAACATCTGGCTGACGAACATGGCGCGGGGGGACGTTAGTGTGAGGTGAGCCGTCTTGAAATCTTGCATCAAAATGCAGGCGACAGAGAGGACCGACTTCACCAGGCCGCAACCTGCCAAGCCCGCGACTAGGCCGTGTTCCTTGCCGGACAAGGCAGCTATCAGAAACAGTGCTATCTTTCCGTAATTATATGCCATGTTTATATCAGTGAGCCCTGCACCGTATGCATTGCAGAACGCTAGAGATGGAGCTAGAACATACGCCCCGATGATGTAGTACCATTTCAGTTCAGGGAAAATGCTCGGGACAGCGATGATTGAGATGATACCGAAAACTATGTAACCAACAAGGCTTATCCACATGGGGATTTCTTGTCTCAGGAACACCTGGTCCTGTTTCCCATCTTCATCACTTGCTCTCCGCCTTTATTGTTTTGTACATAGGCGATCGGATGGGCCTGGAATGACATAGGCCAATTATCGGAATACACCTACAGAACAAAGTATAATATAACAAAAATAAAAAAGTCAATTTTAATAACTTTTTATTGAACAGAAAAATAAACAACTGAATATTGAATTTACATTGAAATTCTGATGATAATAATTAGAAAATACCTTCAAATAAAACAGATCTATGAGCAAGGAGCATGTAGGAAGTAGCTGTTGGATGATATGCACTTGAGGGTTGGTTGTCCTTTATTGTTGATGATATAAATTGAAATTGAACGAAATAATGTGTAAAAAGATCTACTCATATTGGAAAAATAAAACGATTTTAAAATAATAAATCTACCACATATTTCACAGAAGGAGCCGAAAAAGAAACGACTCATTATAATTATATATCTACAACATTATTTCATAAAACCGAATGAAATAATGTGTAAAAAGATCCACTTATATTGGTAAAGTAAAAAGATTTTAAAATAATAGGTCTACAACATATATTGGTGGTCCTATAACTTTAATTATCGTCCTGTTGAGGTCTCATTTTAAATTTTCGTTCTCTTTAAGTTCCGTTTTAAAACTTAAGTTCCGTCAATTTTCTCCATTAAAGTTAACGGATAGTTGAAAAAAATGTTAACTTTAATTATTGAAACTTTCTTAAAAACTCTATTTACACCATAAATTTTAAAAATGATAATTTAATCACATCCGGCGGATAGGCCACCATAACCGCCGATCCGGCGAACGACGGTATTCCGGCGACTGACAATTTTCCGACAACCGGCGCTATTCCGGCAAACGACATTTTTTCGGCGATCCAGCATTTCCGGTGACCAACATTTTTCCGGCGATCGACGTTTTTTCTGGTGACATTCATTTTTCCGGTAATCGGCGTTTTTCTGGCAATCCGGCATTTTCTGATGACCAGCAATTTTCCGGTAACCGCCATTTTTTCGGCGATCCGTCATTTTCCGACAATCCTGTAATTTTCCAGCGACTGACGATTTTCTGACAATCGGCATGTTTCTGGCGATTGACATTTTCCGGTGACCGGCGTTTTCTGGCAACGATGGTTATCCGACGACCGGCGGTGGTCTAGTGGTCGTCCGGCGGATATGGTGAAGTTTGAAAATTTTAGGATGAAATTGTTAAGTTTAAAATTGTTTACGAGTGACTATATTATTATTTTTAAAACTTAGGATGTAAATAGAATTTTTAAGAAAATTTCAGTAGTTAAAGTTAATATTTTTTTCAACTATCCGTTAACTTTAATGGAAAAAATAAACAGAAGGATCATGGATGCAACTTAAGTTTTAAAACGAAACTTAAAGATGACGAAAACTTAAAATATAACTCTAACAGGATGACAATTAAAATTATAGAACCACCCATGCACTTTACTCTATATTAATATGTAACATACCAGATCTACACTATAAAGAAAGTTTTCTTAACATAAAAATAGATTAAAGGTTATGGATGTGGAACTATAATAGATCAGTAACCCCACAACAACAAAATAAGAAAAAACCAAAAAAACGAACAACCTACAAACTTCCAAATACAACACAGACAAGTGAGATTAATAGATCGACCGTCGGGACTACGATTTTCACTCATTTGTGAGCGGTGAACGTCTAGAGAAAGCGAAACGGAAGCGTTTCACTTCAATGGTCAGAAAAGAAATGTAAAAACAACAAAAAGTGTAATGTTGAAATGAAAATCATACTCTCTCTCACAAAATTAATCACGTTTAACTTTTATTTAACTCAAATTTTCTTTAAAAAAAATTATTAAAAAATATATTTAAAAAGTAGACACATTAAAATTTTATTTGAATATAAATTTTTACATTTTACAAATTAAAATATTATAAGAAGAAAATTATAAATTAAATACTAAAAAAAAAATATGATTAATTTTATGAGGCAGAGGAAGTAGAAGTTTAATAAAAAATCAACCCTCATACCTTTGATTTTGGCTCATCTTTGAGCCGTTTCTGTTCGGTTTCCATAAAATGCACCCGATTTACTATGCTTCAGTTCTACAAAAGGGATAGAACAGAAAACAAAAACAAAAAAAGGAGCCAAAACCATGGACGATGCATTGCAGGGCTGTAAACCGGATGCGAAGAAGAGAAATTGACAGAGAAGCATGGAGCGGCTGAAGAGAAGATGAGATGATTAAGGTACGTTTAGTTTAGAGAATTTTCTGAAAATTTTCAGAAAATTCTATAAAAACAGGAAATAAAATGAGAACGTGTTCATTTAATTATTTTTATTTTCATTTTCATATGAAAATGAAAACAAATTTGTAAAGAATTTTGAAAACAACAATTTGACGTTTTCATCCGAAAATAGACGATGATCATAGTCGAACAGTCACCAGACTATTGTCAGACTATCGCGGATCTTCGCCGGACCACCGCCAGGCCGTCACCGGACCGCAGCCGGACAGTCGCTTGACCGTCGTCGGATCACCGTCGGATTACCGCCGGACCGTCATCGGACAGTTATCGGACAGTCGCCGGACCATCGTAGGACCTCCGCCGGCCGGCGAACTGACGGTGATCGGTGAACTGGCAGGGATCTGACGATGCCGAAATCTTACAGCGGTCCGGCGACGATTCAGTGATTACTCCAATTTTTATTTTTAAAAAACTATTTTTAAAATTTTATTATTAAATACGTTTTCAGAAAACTATTTTTAAAAATCACGTATTAAAAATAAAAACTGAAACACGAAATGAAAATAAAAACTATTTTTATCAATTAAACGGTACCTTAGGGTTTTGGCCAACGAGGAAATGAATGAAAAAAGGAAACTGATCCTTTTTGTTTACCTTCAGGGGCATTTTGGACTTTTCTTGCGAGAAGTCCAAAATGCCGCTCATTTTCTCTGTTTTGCATGCCCTTTGGTGGAATTCCACTTCCACCGGTTACTAATTTACAACAAAGGTCCCTCGAAGTTTTTGTTGGTCCACCCACTTACACAGAACTTTATAAATGTGCATTTACACCAATCCTATTTTGTTTAATTCATAGAAGTTTTTGTAAAAATGAAATATAATATTCTTAATTGTATAAAAGCTTGCAGGCTGTAAGTAATACTATACGACGTAAAAAAACTACACATTACTTTATTAAGTTCTTAGCTTACGTTACTTTTTAATATTTATCAATCTATATTTTTTGTTGTAGCTTGTAATAATTTTTTAAAATAGGGCTTTTAGCAATTAAATGCCGAAAATGGAAACTCATTGATAACAAGTATATTTCATTGAAATCTTTGTGTTAATTATGCTCTTTGCATTATTATGTGTGCATGAGTTTTTATATTTTGCAGATTAATTTCTTATTTATGCATTTTATAGTATGTTAAAGTTAATTAAGTTTATAGGTATGGATCCGGTGGCTAATAGAGCTCGATGATCTCAAATCCTACAATCACGTAGATATAGTTATCGCAAATTTAATCATCAAAATCAGTTATCCCAGTTTTCTAGACGTCTGTATGAAACTCATAGTGGATGTCCCAATGTAGTTAATGGTCCTTTAGTTGGAGATTGGACCGACCAAAATCGAATTACTCGTGAGTCATCTGATTGGGTTACTTGTGATTGACGTATTGGTTGTGTTGATCAAACACATGGAGATCTCATCCGACGACCATTGCAAAATGATGAAAATATCACTTTAACACATGGATCACTTGCTAATGGTGAACTTAGACAATCCCTGATCCCTGCTGTCACCACCCCTCCCTGCTCGACCTGGCGGGAAGTGAACGCGGGGCCGGAAAGGCGGTGGTGACTAAACATACTTTCTGTATACACAACACTAATGTGGGTTTAAACCACTTTCAGGTCCTTGTTTACACTTCCAATCTTACCAGGATGTGTGATATCTACTTTTCTTGTACCTGCATTTCCAAAATTTCACAGCAAATACAAATATACTGAGCTCCGCTTAGGCTAGGTACTCCGAAAGAAGGCTGCCTCAGGCAAGCACTTCCTGATAAAATAAACATTCATCACATGCACTCAAACATTCACACTATAAACACAAATCCAACATTCACTAATTCACTACATGATCATTTTCATTACAGAACAACCAAGTCTATTTGATCGTGCATACTACGCTACAGAGCTTTCTAGTATAGCCAATAGGATATACATACAATATCCGGGTTGTCGGGTCAACTAGTATCCGACAGTAAGCCCGACACCACTGCTGCTGCTGCTAGCTGCTTAACAAAACAATAAGGTTAACCGTCAGTAACAATTACAAGGTACTCGATCGAAAAATCCATAACCAAAATCTAAAACCCATTTTCTCTTTCACACTGTGCTATTGCTTCCCATTTAACCATTTCACTTTCATTATCATTTCCATTTAACACTTATCACTTATTTCCCTCGGTCCACCCCCTGATTCCATTATCATAATCACAACATATAAGAAGCTACATGTACCTCAGGTATAAAACACAATATGGGTAAACGGAGGAACTAGTCCGTGGCCCAGAACCTGAAGCTCCTGAAATATGTAAGAGTAAGAGGGTGAGTTTCCGAGAGAACTTTGTAAGGGTTTAGGTAGAAATAAAGGTTTTCTTCATGATTTACCTGCAAAGACAATATTAGTATGATAGGATGCACTATACTAATGCTTTTTCCTACATAAACGTGATGTATATGAATGCGTGTATGCAATGCTCACATTCTTCGCATGATCTACCGGAGTACATTTCCTAGTCCATCCCACATACCACGACGGCCTCTCGTGATCCTCTTTCATATCACAGGGAGTAACACATCTTCACACAATCACATATGCATGGTACCAGCGAGGGCGTAGGACCCTTTAAAACCGTCGTCATCGCTCTAATAGCGGAATCACATCAAAATCACACACATAAAGGTTCATTGGTCACACATATGCACATAACCGTCACATCACACACATAAGGTTCATGATTGTGGAGACTCACAGAACCAATCCCATCACATCACAATAACCGTGTCACAAACACAGAGGGTTCGGTGATCATGCAGACTCACGGAACCATGACATGTTGTGTCGTACCCACTTAGTTTGGGTCACATAGAATCACAAACCATGACACATCACATCACAATCATCGGGTTCGGTGGTCACGAAAATGCACGGAACCGTTGTAATATCCATGTACCTGCACACCTTTACCATTACCATGGAACCAATCATAGACCCCACCATCAGTTTAAGACTGATCTCAACCAACCTAAATGGCACTAAGCATTACCTTAATATGCATTTAAGAAGGTTGAACCCTTACTTGGAAGCAATAGCAATAAGTCCTCTTGTTCGATCACTTTCTGAAATCCTTTTTCCTTTTATGCCAAACAAATGCACCAATTGTCTCCTATCCATTTTCAATGCCATTTCACACATAAGTAATATATCCAAGTACATTACTATCCATGCTCTAACATTTCACTTTCCATAACACAAACTCAATATAATCATTGTTTTCACTTTTGACCCATTTTTTCAAAGTTGGCCAAACCTTAACCAATTTCTCTATAACTTCACATTACTTAATGAACTATTCTAAGATCATCCATGTATAAAATTACATTTTCCCATCACTATTCATCTTTTTGCAAAATTACCCAATTATGAACTTATCTTATAACTCCACTGTTCTCAATGATTCGCAACTCATTCCAAATATTAAAGCTTCTTAGAATTGTCATACAAGCATAACTGAATAAAAAATTCATCAAAATATGGCACTTCATTTCTCCACCAAATTCTATGAACTTTGCCTTAGGTCCATGATCTAGCAATAATTGGATAATATTCCAAGTATTAATATTGCTCCAAATACACCCAATAACACTAATTTGAGCTCAATTTAACAATCCCCTAAAAATTCATTCATCATTATTCATAAACCCTAGAATCCAAAATACTCAATTCTTGCGAAATTAATGAAGTAAAACATGTTCCTAGCTCCAAATCATCATTTAAACATGTTTACCACTTCAAATATACCAAGAAACCTCAAAAATACCAACCTTAGATTCTTGCCCAATTTTTGAAGTTCACCAAATTAGTGGATGATTCGAGTTAAACTCCTTACAATCTTCACTTTTGTTGAAAAGCTCGCATGCAATGAGGTTATCCTTCAATTTTTGAGCAAGAATGAAGGATTTGGGAGTTGGGAAGGGTTTGGGATCGAGTTTCATGAGCTAGAGGTTGAAGATGAATGAGAAATATGTTTTCTCTCTCTGTTTTCGGGTTTAAAACCCAACAGATTTTTGTGTCCAGGGGTGTCAGGCGAGATCGCCCGAAACTTGAATCTGGTCACCTGCCACTCACCCGTGCTCCTGCTCTTCACGTTTTGGGGGTCAGGTGATCGCTCGCCACTGCGCTCGGCGGTCGCCCGAGCCCCTGCCCTGGGCCTGTTGTGGAGCACAGGCGATCGCCCGCTCCTTACGGGGAGTCGCCCGCCACTTGCCTGGGCGCCTGCCTATTTCCACTATTCTAGTTTCAAACCTCAGGAGATTGCCTGCCTTTGGGCGCGCATTGCCTAGGGTTCCCTTGGACCACCTGAATCCTGTAAAACCTGTTTTCTCCCACTAACACTTAACCAAAACACTCAAAACAAAATCACCCATCAATCCATTTAATCTACCAATCAATATCATGCAATAAGCAATACCTGAAATACAATTTAAACTTAGAAATTAACATTCACCCACGTACCTTAATCATTTCATTCAATCTTCGGTGAACAAAATGACTTAACCGTCGGCCACTATACACCGGAGAATCATTGCCGGACTATGGTGGCTGTAACATTCTCCCTCACTGAAGACTCTTGGCCCTCCAAGAGTTCCTTCAACCTTTGATATTCCTGGGGTTAGCGGTCAATCATATCCCTTTCCGTTTCCCAAGTTGCTTCTCGGTCGGAATAATGAGACCATTATACTTTAACCATGGGAATCAACTTGTTTGTAAGCTTTCGAGTATCCTTTGCTAACAGAGTGATTGACACTTCTTGGTATGACAAATCATGTTCCAGGTGTATCTCTTCCATGGGAATAGTCTATATCAGATCCAGAATACATTTCTTTAACATGCTTACGTGAAAGACATTGTGTACAGTTGATATACTCGGTGGTAGTGCCAATCGATAAGCTACTTTTCCAATTCTCTCCAAAATTTCATATAAGCCAATGTACCTCGGGGATAACTTACCCCTTTGCTTGAATCTGACTGTTCCCTTGATCGGTGCTACCTTTAACCACACTTTGTCACCTACTTCGAATTCCAAGTCACGGCGCCGCTTGTTCACGTATGAAGTGGTACGATCATTCGCATCTTTCATCCGTGCTTGAATCTTCTTAATCTTTCTGGTCTTTTCTTCAATAACTTTTGGGCCCAATTCAATCTTATCTGATGCTTCGGACCAAAAATGGGGTGTCATACACCTCCGTCCATATAAAGCTTTATACGGTGCCATTTTAATCGTGCTTTGGTAGCTATTGTTGTATGAAAACTCTATCAATGGTAGGTGTTGGTCCCAATCACCTCCAAAATCAATGGCACAGCTTCTCAACATATCTTCAACAATCTGTATCACTCGTTCAGACTGCCCATCAGTCTGAGGATGATAAGCCATGCTTAGATGTAGTCGTGTGCCGAACGCCTTGTGAAATGCATTCCAGAAATGTGCGGTAAACCTTGGATCCTGATCTGACACAATGGATTCTGGTACTCTATGTAATCACATAATCTCTTTGATGTAAAGGTGGGCAAGCTTGTCCAGTGGATCTATTATCTTGATGGGTAAAAAGTGAGCACATTTTTTCAACCGATCAACTATGACCTATATTGCATCATGACGTGCCCTCGTAGGGGGTAAACCTGTCAAAAAATCCATCGTTATGTTACCCCACTTATGAATAGGAATGGGCAACATCTGAAGCATTCCAGCTAGTTTCTGATGCTTAATTTTTACCTTTTGACATGTGGCACACTACGCCATACATCTGGCAATGTGTTTCCGCATACCTGGCCACCAAAAGTGTGACCGTAAGTCGTGGTACATCTTCTCACTACCCGGGTGAAAACTCAAGCTGTTATTATGGGCTTCCTCAAGGATCTCTTCCCTGAGGGCCGCATCATCAGGTACATACAATCGTCCCTTGAAGTATAACAATCCCTTCTTGTACTCAAAGAACGGACATAGTGTGCTCTTGCTCTCACCCGATAGCTGCGTCAAACTTGGGTCCTTGATTTGAATCTCATGAACCCTGTCCAACCAAGATTACTGAATCATAAAGGTACATATCTGGTCATGTTCCCATAATTTCCATCTATGCCATAACATTGTTAGATCTGTATCCTCAGTTCGATTCTCAGTATCTCCACCCTTAACCACTCCTATATACATTCTGCTCAACGCATCTGCCACTGTGGTTCCCTTCCCCGCGGTGTACTCGATACTACAATCATAATATTTCATACATTCGAGCCACCTTCTCTGTCGCATATTCAGATCTTTCTACGTGAACAGATATTTCAAACTTTGATGATCGGTGAAGATCTAAAATTTATTACCAAGTAGGTAATGTCTCCATTGCTTTAAGGCATAGACAAGCAGCAAACTCCAGATCATGTGTGGGATAGTTTTGCTCATGTGATCTCAGTTGTTACGACCCATAAGCAATCACATGTTGATTTTGCATCAACACACAACCTAAGCCCATTCCTGAAGCATCGGTATAAATAACGTAGGGCTGGGTCAGGTCTGGTAGAATCAAAACCGGTGCCTGAATCAGTCTTTTCTTGAGTTCTTGAAAACTTTGCTCACATGCTTCCGACCATACAAATGTCTGTCCTTTCCTTGTCAATTGAGTCAATGGTGCGGCCGGGACTGAAAATGCTGGCACGAACCTACGGTAATAGCCGGCTAGTCCTAAGAAACTATGAATATCTCTCATTATCTGGGGCCGCTTTCATTCCTGTACCACCCTGATTTTCTCAGTGTCAACTGAAATTTCACTTCCTCCAATAATGTGCCCAAGAAAAATCACGTATTGCTTCAAAAAATCGCACTTAGAGAACTTGACATATAGTTGATTCTTCCAAAGTGTCTCTAGCACGATCCTTAGGTGCTCTTGGTGGGAATCTTCATCGGGAGATTAGACTAGAATGTCATCGATGAAAACTACCATGAAGTTATCCAGATGAGGACAGAACACTTCATTCATCAGATTTATGAAGGCTTTCGGTGGATTCATCATCCCAAATGACATGAAAGTGTACTCATAATGTCCATAACGCGTGTGGAAAGTAGTTTTTGGAATATCCTCTTCCTTCACACGCATTTGGAAATAACCCGACCATAAATCAATCTTGGAAAAAACTTTAGCTCCTCGGAGTCGGTCAAATAAATCATCAATCCTCAGTAACGAGTACTTATTCTTGATTGTCACCGCATTCATCCTCTGATAATCAATACACAAATGCAGTGTCCCATCCTTCTTCTTAACAAACAACACCGGGGCACCCCACGATGATGTACTTGGTCGTATAAATCCTTTCTGCAGAAGCTCATCGAGCTGCTTTCTTAGTTCATTCATCTCCACTATAGGCATCTGAAAAGGAGGAATTGATATAGGGGTAGTTCCAGCTTGCAACAATATCTCAAATGTTACTTCCCGCTCAGGTAGTATTCTCGGTAGTTCTTCAGTAAAAACCTGCGGAAAGTATCTCACAATTGGAATTTTATCAATTTCCATGCGCGTACCTGGATCATTAAGCCCATAGTACTCCTCTTTATTAACAACGGGTATGCGATCCATTACTTGTAGTTCCATGCTTTTCCTTACAATTGTAATGTCTGGTGGTGCAGAAAGTGGTACGACTTGGTCAGAAACCACTATATGACGCTTGGCACAATCGATATGTATGGAATTCTTCGAAAGCCAATCCATGCCAAGTATTACGTCGTACTCAGGTGTATTCAACACTAATAGGTCATTTGATATCTGGTGCTTTCCGATAGTCAGCATACATCCCCTTATAAGCTCATTACTAAACAGGTACTGGCTTCTAGCGGTCCGCACCAAGAACACATCAGGTAAATAGGTCAGAGGAAGTTGCAAAGTTGTTGCACACTTCTGTGATATGATTGATATAGATGCGCTAGTGTCAAACAATGCACGTACTGAAACAAAATTTAAAGATAAGGTACCTACTAATGCCCCTCGCAAGGCTGCTCCACCATGTTCAATCTGAAACACACATCCTGGCCTTGCCTACTGCTACGCTGGCGGCTGGGGTTGTTATCATGGTGCATGTGTTCTTTGGCCACTTTATGGTGCACCGCACCGATGGGGCACATTAGGTTGTCCTCTCTGTTGCACTAGAGCTTCCTTCAATTGAGTCTGTGGATTGTCTTTCACCAAATGTTCAGTTGATCCATATCTAAGAGACATTCCCGACTGACGGTAGCACACCGGGCCAGTATGACACCGGTTGCAAGGCTTGAAGAACCATGAATTGTTGGCCAGTGCCTTGTCCTTACCCTTGTCATGTTGTGTCTCTCTACTTGAACTACCACAGCCTCTTCCAAAACATGGAAGTCCAGAACCTGAACCTCTGCCAGTGGGTCAAGATGATTATGTCATAGATCGTGTCTCAATACCCTCAGTTTCAATCTTTTGAGCTTTCTGAATAGCCTCATGGTATCTCATGATGTCCAGAGGTTCCATGTACTTCTGGATCTCAGATTTCAAACCTCTCATAAACCTCTTTGCCTTTTGCTCCTCATCTGTATAATAATGGGGGACATAACACACTAACCGCTTGAACTCATGCTCATAGTCCGTAACAAAGTTGTCTCCCTTCTCTAATGAATCAAACTCAAGCTGTCGGAGGTCTCTCGCAGCATTTCCTACCCACCTCTCATGAAAGAGATGAGAAAATTTATCCCATGTCATGCCGGGATCTCTCTATCCTCGGCGTTCAAACTCTGTCATCCTGGTGGCAACCGTCGACTCCCACCAGTCATATGTCCAATCTCACAAATAGAAAGTAGCTAGAGGTACCATATCATCTGTAGGAAAGCTAAGTCTCCCAAGCAATCGGTCCA
>JBBYHH010022113.1:0-25917 GCA_038382905.1 Daphne laureola
GTAGTTCCGTAATATACCAAAATAATAATACAGTCATCCGATGTAAATGCATGCATACTAGTCCTACAGAGCCGTAACTACGAAACAAGAAATGTAGCTGCTCAGGGGGTCGGTCGACACGAACCCCGATGATCTCCGCAAGGTATCGCTGATTCTGTAACATACCAAAGAAAGTTAACCATCAGTCCTTTAAGCATAACTTATTTAGAATACCTTATCCTTGTCTTGACATTATCGAGACTACCGCAAAACCTTAAACCAATCTAATCGAGGAGCTAGAATTACCTGCGGTAATCAAAATATATAGCCAACTAGACGGACTAACCCACTGGCTGCTGCCTGGAAGCTCTTGAAAGGAATAATATAAAGGGTGAGTCCTCGAAAGATACTCAGTAAGGGTTGGGTAAGATTAGTAGATAAAATACACGGAACCTGCAAAAGAGGTTAGCATATAACATAACATATAATAACATGAGTCCGTATGACTAATCTGGCAACAACATCCATCCCATGGCCTGGCTAATACTTACGACAGTACCCGACAGTCATCACCGTAATAAGGAAACATATAAACATAACCATAACATGTCGCATGGTACCAGTGAAGGGGCGTACGTTCCCCACATAACATAACATGACTATCGTAAGTAACAACCTGATCATTATAATCAGGCGAGAGGCAGAACATAAGCATAACATGTGTTGGTGCAGCCAGAAAGCATAAAACCTGGATACTACTAATCTTACCGTAGAACCAATTTCAGGATGTCATAAGGTGTGACCCACACCCTCGACCTAAGATCCGGCCGTTAACTAACCTAATATGCAAAATAAAATCCCATAATGCATATTAAGAAAGTTAAACCCCCTTACCTGGAATTTTAGATTCTGATGTGGGCTTGCGCGGAATAATCCCGCAGAACAATCCCGCACTATTAGAACCTATCCCAATATCCAAAACATGTGGAATCTTGGTTTTTAACTAAAATTCATTACTTATGGTACTTTACCAATTTTCATAACTTTAATCCTTGAACTTTATCCAATAGTTCACTTTTATCCATAAACCATAGAAGGTGACCTTTTACGCATAAAACGTCAACCACTTTATTCCTTATCCTTAGAAGAAACTTATCCACTCTATTTCCATAATTACACTTTAAGTCCCTAACCTTTTTAAAAAATTACAACTTTGGCCCATAACTTCACATAATGCCAAATTTAGCCAAAAGTAGGAAATTTCTTATTTTTTTTACTTTTCACTAACTTAGTGAATTTTCCTTCAACCTTCTTCAAAATTGCACAAATTACCCAAACTTTCTCTAAAAGTGCAATTTAACCCAAAACTTTTATAAAGTTACAAAAATTCCATTTTTGTCAACTTTTTCAACCTAAATAATTAAAACACCAACTAATCGTCGATTTTGGCAGATTTTTTGGCTTAAGGCCCAAACTTTCGGCCCATTTTCAATTCAACACCAAACCTTTCAAAAGTGTCATTTTTTTATACTTAAACTTTATTTCCTTAACCAATTTACCAATTAAATCCATAAAATGACATTTTTTCACCAAATTACCAATTTTACCAAAACATACCAAATAGTTTCGGTTTTGACCGAAATTTTTGGTCTTTTTTCATTCTCATCCCAAACTTCATCCAACCTTCCATTTTAGCCCTTAATATTTCTTTCCTTCACCAAAACTCCATTTAATCAAAACTTTAACAACCAAAATCAACATAACAACCATCAAACACCAACCCAAATTATTACAGCCACCACGGTCCGATGAAAATTTTCTGATGGATAGTGTCTGATGGCTCGGCTTTTTGCCTATTGGAACTCGGGTTTAATATTTAATGTATAAATGTTGGTAATTGTTAGTTTTTAGAATTGTATGTAGGTATGTTTCATGTTATTAAGTGTGCAACGTTGTGAATCGATGAATGATTTAGTCTTGAAATGTTTTGGTTAAGTCTGGGTGTTTGAAACAGGAAGTTTGAAGTGCAGGTGATTCGGGTGAGTCACGGGCGACGCGTGCCGAATGGCGGGTGATCGCCTGGACCCTGAACTGGAATGCGCAGGAGCCCAGGCGAAGCACGGGCGACTCACCGCATAAGGCAGGCGATCACCCGAGCTTGAAACTGTTAAAGAGACAGGGCCACGGGTGAGAAGCGGGCGATGCCACGCTTAGGGCGGGTGATCACCTGCGCTGGAAAAGGACCAGGGGCAGTGGGCTGGGCGAACGCCGGGTGAATGGAGCGCAACGGCGGGCGATCGCCTGACTCCAAGAAAATGAGGAGCAGGAGCGCGGACAAGTGGCGGGCGACTGGGCTTGTGTCCTGGGCGATCGCCCGACACCCCTGGAACGCAATTCTACACGGGTTTTAAACCCGAAACCAGAGAGTGAGAAATCATTTCTCACTTCATCTTCAACCTTGAGCTCCCCAAACTCGACCCAAACACCCCAAACCTCCATTATTTCATTTCCTAACCCCAAAATTTGAAGGAAAAGGTAGATTCATGCAAGGATCATTCTAGAAGTAAGGAATCAATAAGGTAAACATCAAATCTCTTCAATTTGATGCTTAGATCGAATTAGATACTATTCATGGGAGTTGTAATTCATCCAATACATGATGTAATGTTAGTGTAAGCTTGTTCTAATGATGAATTTGAAGTAGAAACAAGCTTTAAATCATGCAAATTTCATGAATTTCAGGAATTTTGAATTGGGGTTCTTGAGCATTGATGAATGAATTTTAGGGGATTGTTAAATTGAGCTCAAATTAGTGTTATTGGGTGTTTTTGGAGTAACATTAATACTTAGACTTATGTCCAATTCACGCTTAATGTTGGGGCTAAGGCAAAGTTCATAGAATTTGGTGGAGAAGTGAAGTGTTGTATTCTGATGTTTTGGTGGTTCAATTATGCTTGTATGATGTTTCTAAGCAATTTTAATACTTGGAGTGAGCTGCAAATCATTGAGTATGGTTGAGATATGGATTAAATTCAAAGTTGGGTAATTTTGTGAAATGATTAATATTGATGGGAAATTGTGATGTTTGCTTATGGATGATCTTAGAATAGGTCATTAAGGATGCATGCGAAGTTATAGTGAATTTTGATAAGGTTTGATCGGTTTTGGAATAATGGGCTCAAATGGGCAATATTGGTTAAACTTGGTTTGTGTTAAGGAAAATAAAATGTTTGGTTATGGATATTCTTGAGTATTGTTGTTATGCATATAAATGAAATTTTACAGAGATTGGATGAGAATTGATCACTTTGGGATGTATGGCCAAAATGTTCAGTTGAATAAAGCTAAGGTTAAATGACGAGAAATGCTAGGTAATGATGGAAATTGAATGTGTTTAATGATTGAGAATGGAATGGCTAAGGATGAAGGGATTTTGGTATTTTTCTAAAAATGGTCGGAAAATGAGAAAATGTGTCTAAGTGTCAAAAAAGGTAAAGATGAAATGATAGATATTGATTCTGAATTTCTTATATGATTGTTCAGAGTTAGTGTGGGTTGCTGGAACATCCAAGTGAAGGCTACCAAAGATATTTACCGGTAGTGCACGAGAAAAGGATCGGATAAGGATTTGATTGCTATCGTTTTCAGGTAAGGGTTCAAACTTATTAAATGCGTATTAAGGTAATGGTTAGTGCCATTTCGGTTGGTTGAGATCAGTCTTAGACCGGTGGTGGGGTCTATGACTGGTTCCATGGTAGGGGTAAACGTGTGCAGGTATATGGATAATGTAACGGTTCTGTGCGTCTTTGTGACCATCGAACCCATCGATCTTTAAGCGAAGTGTTGTAGTTCATGCGTCTCTGTGCCCTAAATCTAATGGGAACGATACAACGTGTCATGGTTCTGTGTGTCTGTGCGACCACCGAACCCTCTCCTTGTGACACGATTATTGGTATGGTATGAGATTGGTTCTGTGAGTCTCCAAGATCACAAACCCTCTGTCTGATGTGTCGTGATTCGTGACTCTACGTGACCCAAACCTTCTGGTTCCGACACAACGTGTCATGATTCTGTGCATCGATATGACCATCGAACCCTCTGTTTATACGACACGGATATTGTTATTGATTGATTGTCTGTTTGACGGTGGTTTTAAAGGGTCCTAGGCCCTCGGTGGTACCATGCGCACTGTTAATGTTCTGACCTCTCGTGGTATGAAAGAGGACCACACAGGGCTGCCATAATCGGTATAATGGAAATGGAAATGTGCATTTTATGTACGCATTCATGTATATCATGGTTTATATAGGACATTGCACTAGTATAGTGCATCCTGTCATACTGACATTGTCATTGCAGGTATATCACAAACAAAATGTTTATTTCTACCTAAACTCTTACTGAGTTCTCTCGGGAACTCACCCCTTTCATTTATAACTATCTTTTTAGGAGCTTCTAGTGTTGGACCGCTAAGCTTTCGCTCGGTCTTATTATGATTGTTTGTAAATGTATTGTTAGCTCCTTCTGATTGTTATGTTTATTGATAAAGGGAAAAGGTGGGGTGATCCCGATAGAGAGAAAAGGTGTAATATGGTATGAAGGTTATAATGTAAGTATGGAATGTGAAATGGAAATGAGAATAAGAAAGGAAATGGTTATAACGTGAAACGTAAAGGTATGTCAGTAAAGTGAACGGAAAATGAAAGTTATAGGAAATGGATATATGTTTCTGATATATGTCATGTTAACGGGTTGATGGATTTTCTGGACTTTCCGGATAAGCACTATATATGTATATATGTGACTAACGGTTAACCTTTGTATTCTTTTTATGTATTCAGCAGCAGCAATAGTATCAGGGGCTAATGTCTGGATCTTGCCGATCAGACTACTGATATTGAGTGATATTACCTATTGGAAGATGGCTATGTAGATGTAGATTGCATACATACATGTAAAATCGGATATGTGATTAAGAATTCTCATGTATTGTTATGTTCGTAAGGTATGGAACAGAATACTCATGAAATATGTTATTGATATTCTTTGTGAAATTTCTGGATTGAAAGTTTAATTTATCGGAGAGCGTCTGCCCGGTAGTAAAATGACAGACTCTTTTCTGGTGTATCTGGTTTGAGCGGAGCTCAGTATATTTGTGTATATTGTGAATTATGAAATGCAGGTACAAGGAAAGCAGAAATTCTGTTTTATTGAATCTCGTAAACAGGGACCTGAAAAGTGGTTTAAACCTATATTTTGACTACGCAACACGGAAATGATCGTTTAGTTCACCGCCGCCCTGCCGACCCCGCGTCCGCTTCACGCCGGGCCGTGTAGCGAGGGGGTGGGTGGTGACAGCTCGGCTCGGTTCGATTTTATTTTAACATTTTCCATTGATATTAATGAGCAGTTCGAACTCGACTTGAACTTGATTGATATTATTTTCTTGTCAAACTTGAATAAAATTTTATGCTCGAAACAATTTTTAAGACTAACATTAACAACATAGTGCTCGACTCGGTTCGACTCATTTTTACTCCTAAGTGTACTTAAGATAAGGAAGCTATATTCTATACATAATTAAAAAGAACTTTACATTACAGTTGAGCATATAGAATAGTAGAAGTTAAACAAAAGATAATTTTTTTCCCTTGTTTAAGCATAACAAATCCAAATGCTCATCTTATTATTATAGAAACAAATGCCTCCAATATAAGATACAAAGAAATATAAAACAAAAAACCAAAGAGAAAAAAATTGAAGACTTGGTAATAGTATTTGCTTCTGGATTCTGGATTCTGGATTCTGGATTCTAGAACTAATGTAGTCCATTCTTGGAATAAGCTTGGAGCAGATATAGTTGCTTCTCTACAATGGGAGAATCACATAATAAAAGAGTCTCAAATTGCTAACATCTTCTAATCACATGGCTAGGCAACATCAACAATAATGTTGAAATTGTGACTTAAATTATCAAAGAATTAAAATGTTGGAGGATTATGATTGTATTTGTTTGATGTTGAAAAAGATGGGCTGCATCACAAGTTGACCGAATTGGTTTGGCTTAGAAAAAGTTGTTACTGCCAAGTAAGTATTAAGTCCAAGTAGGAATTGCTTGCTTATTTTGTTTAAGCGTGAGTGTGTTTTAGTTAGTCTAGGTTTGTGTTTTCCTAGTTCTAATAGGTTTAGGATTGTTTTGGTAGTATATATATATATATATATATATATATATATGGTTGTGGCAGTTAAAGGTAAGAGGGCAGTGGCTATTGGATTTGGCCAAGTTGTGAGAGTTTTGTGATAGCTTACAACTTTTATTTTGATGATAGGGCTTATGCTAGTTTAGAGCATAGCCACAAGTGTGGTATTGTGAAGTGCGAGTTTTGTGTTTTGAGTGAGAGAGAATTGGTGTTTGTATTTGTTGATTGAGATTGATAGTGAAGAAAATCCGTGGAATCGTCACGGTGAAAGTATTGTGTTGTTCTTTGCCCGCGTTCCAAACCCCAACACCATCATCAATTTTGGGCCTCCCCAAGCCGTTCGTGTGTGATTGTGGTTCGTCGTTCTCGTGTTTTGGTAGTCGCATATTGTCGAGGCCAACCCTCTATCCCCTACGCTCTTATGTGCCAAAGCCTCTCCTCCAGGCTTGGGCCTTAACCACTGGCACCCTATGTCCCTCACCCTACCGATAATCTGTCGGAGGTCGCCATACAACCGATTTTCTGGCCTCACTCCATGGAGATTGTGGTTTGATGCTAGTTTAGGCATCTCTGATTCCCTGACCGACTGCTTGCACCATCATATTGAGGTTCCTACCTATTTCCCACATCACCCCTATGTCGCAAGGGGATTTGGTTTCTACGAAGTCATTTGTGGCCAACACTATTTTTTCCAAGTTGCCGAGTGTTTGGAATTTGAGGTTTCTCTTGTCAGTGAGACTGATTTGATTGGTGCTTTGGAACAAAGTACATGGTTTTCTTGTCTTCTCAAATGACAGGACTCGCCCTGGGCTCAGTCTGGTCTTGCGGGGTAGGGAGAGGATTTTTTAACGACAAGGTTTAGCAGGGGCTCTCCCTGCTTGGCTTAATGAGGATGATCTTCGTGGATGGACGGGGTCTTGAATCTTCCTATCTGCTCAGTACTGTTTGAACTTGATTCAAACAGTGTTGATTAGGTACTTGTTGATGCTTGGAGTGGTTGTTGTTGGATGAGGCTGGTGGTTGGTTTGTGCTTGTTCTCCTTTTTGCAGGTACTTGTGAAGGGTCGAGGTGGAGTCTAACTTTTAAAAATCGTTATTGTGGAGGTTGGTTGTCATTGATTCTCTTAAGTATTCTGTCGGATGATGCTTGCTTCCATGCTCTGAGTGGTTTGGATATAAGGTCAAGAATGAACTACTACCAGTGTCTGACACTTTGCTTTCGAGGCCACACGCTCACCTGATTGTATGTATTTTTCAGTTTAGTTGATTTTCTAGGTTTATAATTTTTTGTGTAACTTGATACCCAATTACTTTTGTTCTCATCCTCGGATAGAGTGTGTAGGTGGTTTGTTAAGCTAGCTCTTCCCTTTCTCATTATTTTCCCGGCCTCTAGCTGCTTGGACATTAAATGAAAGTCATTCTCTTCAAAATAAAATTCTTTTCTTACTAACTTAAGTTATTATCAAACCAAATTTGATTAACATCGTAAACTAGATACACTTTTTACATTTTTCAATTCATCAAGTTTAATCATTGAACTACTATCAGAAAAATATCGTGGAGATACTAAAAAAGGAGCTAGGGTTGCTTCCAATCTTCAGCGCCGCCGCATCTCCTCTCTGCCTGCTTCGCACCTCCATTGTCGTTGAACCTGGGTTCACTGCCATCGCATCGCTGCGCGGTCGGTTGTGTTGTCGACTTCATCTCCAGCCTTGTTTCCCTCCGCCTGGTTCCGACCGAGTACCGACAACGTGGGAAAATTTTGCTGGGTTTCTTGGGTTCGCTAGATTTTGCTGAGGAGGGCGGTTTTGGAGTGGCTAGGAACGTTTTTTCCGGTGGGGTTGGGGAAGAACCCACCCCACCAAGGGCCATGATGCACGGGGATTGGAGCAACCAAATGCAAGGGTTCTTTTGGTTTGCTCATACTATCGTTTGGACCCCTTTAATCTGCTTTTGATTTGGTTTTGTGCTTTTTTTACTTGCTGTTTATTTTTCTCTGTTTTGGGTCTATTTTGGGTGTTATATCTGGTGTCGATACCGTTCCATTGACACCTGCATGGTGAGGGGGCGATTTGCTTCGTTTCGGAGAACGTTGTTGTACGATATTCTCATGTGTTTAGTGGTGCTCTCTGACGGTTTTTCTGATGATGGTGAAGCCATATCACGTCTTCATGACTGCTTTCTCTCAGGATTTGTTAGTCTCTTTGTTTGCTCTTTAATTCGTTGTGTTTTTATTCTTGATCTTTCTTGCCGGCTTCTGACTTTTATTTGTGCTTTTGGCTTCCGAGTTAGGTCCCTCCTCAACCTCTACATTGTTATCATTTCACATAGTTAATTATATTGGTTCTTACTTAAAAAAAAAAAAAAAAAACATTGAACTACATGACTCGGATTCAACTTGGTGCCTTTTTCATTTATTTAAGTTAGCGATTTGAGTTCGATTAATTTAAAGTTTGTCTGTATTATTCTTATGCAATTGTTGAACAAAATGTCAAATTCAAAAATAATTAGTAGTTTTATAATTAGTAATTTGGTGTGTGGTAGAGGGTCAAGGCATCTGATGGATCTTATAGCTTATCAAACTGCCAATTCATTGCAGGTGTTGGTCCTCAGACGCTTGCTTCAATTTTACAGACCATGACCTCTCTTCTTCTATATGTAAACTCCTTAATTCCTCATAAACACACACTAAGTAAATAATTTTGATAAATTAAATACTTTCTTTTTTAACACATAACTTAAATACTTTCAATTGAAGTAAAGATTCTATAACCATCAAAATTCAAGTCTATAATACCCGAAACTTTAGCTTCACCTTTCGTGCATTAATTGGTCAATTAGTTTCATTTTCAACGTTTGTTAATGTGAAAACACTACTAATAATGTGTTAAAAAAAAAAAACCCTACTAATAATTTTAAAATAAATGTGGTGATGTATTCTTAAAAAAACAAAAACACTAATTAGTACATATCATTGTGGTATAGTGAGTAATTATAAGTTTTTTTTTATTTTTTTATTATCAAAATATGTGCTTCTTCTAACATTAATATTTCGTTGGATAATTAATATTCGGGATGCATGAATTTTTTTCTAATAAAAACTCATGAAATTAAAATAAAACGTACCTTTTGATCCAATAAAGGAATGTCATAGCAATATCTTTCTCCAAATTGAATGAAAATATTTCTTTCTTCATAAATTACTTGAAAACGACGCCGAATTCCTCTGTCCTGTCCCGTGTATATATATGTCGATCCCAATTCCCGCAAAAACAACAACAAGAAGAAAAACAATTCAAGAAAATCTACACAAACTGTCTCATAGAACGTTTTTCAAAGAACTTTAGTCCTCTATCTTTCAATATCATCAAACATGCCATCAAAAGAAAGCTCAAAATACATCTCCGTTTTTGTGTTAATTGCAGCATTACTCCCCATACTTCTTGCTTTTGATCTTCCTGTCCAGACCCCTGCATTTTCTCCTTCTTATGTCTCTATTCCTCCGGTCTCCGGAGACGGGAGCATCTCAGCTCCTCCACTTTCCATCTCCATAGCTCCGTCATCAGAAGCTCAGGCGCCGGCGCCGCCACCGGAGTCCGTTATTGTGTATGGCGGGGAAGATGTGAACTCGCGGCCGGAAGCTTCGTATTCCGCTCCTCCTCCATCGTACACGGAGGAGAAAACTGATCCTCAGGCTCCAGCACCGTCGGCGTTAAATGACGGAGGAGAACAAACCATTGCGAACCCGAAGGTTTTGCCGTTCGAGTACCGCGCCGAAGACGAACCGGTAGATCCATACCCGAAAGAGGAGACTCACGGCGGAGTCAACGGCGCGGTGGCGGGGGTCATGGTCGGCGTTGGCGTGGTGGGGTTGGCGGGATTCGTGTACCACAAGAAGAAGAAGAGCAATAACGTCCGAGCACAATATCAGTATTTGGGGAAAAACAACATGAAGAAGAGTGTTTCGTTATGAGCATTTAGGTCCCTAAACTTTGAAAGTTTCCATTTTGATCCAAATCTCATATTTCCTACATGCATGGAGTATATGGTTGTTTTTTAGATGTTGATTCTCATGAAGATTTGTAACATCACTTTTGAACATGAGCTTTTAATTAATAATAGATGGCTTCTATAGTAATTTTGTTTTGGCAATTTTATTAAACAATATACATTTAGAAAACATACTGATTAGGATGAATAGTAATTTGAGTTTTATATTAGGTGTGATAGGGTGTAGGTTAGACACTAAAGTAGAGAGTATGAGTCTATTAATGGGAAAATTTTCTTTCTTACTTCATACTTTCTTTATTTTTGTACATTGATCATAAATATTTTCAATTTTATGATCTTGAAATTTCAACATTAATCTTTTCTTGCTTTTTTTGCTTTTTTTTTTTTTTTTTTTTTTGTTGAAAGGATAAGTTCTTTTTTACTTTTTACTTTCATTCTTTTTGCAAATTGCTCTCAAATGTTTTCGATCTTGTGATTTATAAATTTCAATATTATGTTTTTCTTACTTTCTTTATTAATATTTTCTATTAAAATGATAACTACTCAATTTTTATCTCAAATTTTTCATTTGTATAGTAATTACGTTGTTTCTTTATATATGATGTGATAAAATAGTATTTTTTGTTCTCTTATGTTTGTTGAGGGATTAACTCTTTTTTTGGTGTATATTTATTTTGTTCTTTTGTGTATTTTTCTTTGAAGTCTTGAACTCATGGTTTTCCCATTTTCACCTTTTTTGTAGTATAATCAAATTGATTTAGGATCGAAAAGCGATAATTAAGCACTCGTAACGAAGCACCGACCAACAATTACCTCGTTGATAATATTTGTAGATGGCTACAATAACATGAAATTTTACAATTAGGTGTGAAAGGACTTAAAGCTTGCGGTTTACTCCTCAAATTTTAATTATTTTCGTTAGTTAGATATGTTTATTAAGGAAGTTGATTTGTCATCCGTTGTTTTTTGATATTTTGTCTTTGCTTGATTATGTCGCAAGTACACAGACAATTCACAACATACATGCGTACGAAAATGGCTTCTCCTAGTTGCCATGTCAATTCACCGTCTTTTTATCTAATTAAATTAAGAAGTACTCCTCATTTTTTTATTTTTATTTTTTTATTTTTATTTTCTGAAAATTATAATAGTGACATTGATTGGGTAATTGGATCAAGTATAGTAGAAGACTTCAAATAAAGTTACCAATTTACCCTTTAAAATACCCCCCCCCCCCAAAAAAACAAAAAATGGAATTATTAAAGTTTTGTTTAAAATTGATGGAGAGAGAGTAGACTTTATTGGGTGAATTGATGGGCACGAAAAGACTTTAAAGTACAGATAATATGCCCTAGTTCGTTTGAAGTTAGAAAAAAAAATTAGAAAATTTGGGAATGTGTTTTTGATTGATGGATGAGATGTATGTGAGTGGAGGAATTTGAAAAAAATATTATTTTATAGAGAAATGATAGATTTAAGGTTGTTAAATGTATTGAAAATTGAAAAAATAAGAAAAAAAATTTGGGAAATTTTTTTCTCTCTTTGGCTGAACTGAGCCATGGTAAGGGAAAAGTTTCCTTAAAAATAAAGGCAACAATTTGTTAGATGAAAATATTGGAAGAGAATATTAATTGGATACATTGTTGTTGGAATTTTTCTCTGAAGAACATATTTTTCACAATTAAAAGGGAAATTTACAAAAAAAAAAAACCCTACCCATTTTTTCCCTGTATTTTTTAAATTCTATAAAAACCTCCTGAGATTTATGGAAAAATACAACTACCCCCTAAAGGTTAACACCATTACAAGTTTCTATTAGATTTTAGTTATAATTACAGAAAATGAACCTTAAGTTTTATAATCCTAACAATTATATTTTCAATTTGTTTAGTTTACATTTAGACCCACCCTCAATTATATCCCCTAAATGTTAACACCGTTAAAAGTTTCTGTTAGATTCGGGTTAATGATGAGGAACTCTGATGGATCATAAAGCTTGAGCTGGATTTTGGCTTATTTCTCTATTTTCGCAACCTATCTTACAGTTTTGAGGTAGCTCTGCCGTGGGGAGTCTCCCGGAGAGGTGTCTTGGCGGTTGATGTGGAGGCTGATGAAGGAGTTATCGACGCCGTCAATGTCGAAGTCAAGGTGGAAGTTGATGTAATGGTCATGGATGACTCCGATTATGTTTTCTGATAATAATGTCCCGTAGAGACTCTTTTCCGGCGGGACTTCCTCCATTTCATCATATCAATACCCTTCACTGTTTCTTGTTGTTCGGTGATTATAAGATTACTTATTATGTTCTATTTATTTTGTTTGGACGCTTTTTTCTTGTGATGGTTCGGCATTTTGGATGTTTCATATTCAGCAATTGTTAATAGTTTCTACGTGACTATTCCTGTTTAGGTTGTTCTCCAATTGGAAACCGCCTCTTATTAAATAAAAGTCATTTTCTTTTAATAAAAAAAAAAAAAAGATTATTAGCGTGGGCCAAATTGAGGCCCAAAAACAGTTATGTATCATGTATGTCAGGTGGTGGTCAATTCTGGGCCTGTTGAGGAAGTGGGTCGAGTGTGTCGGGTGTGTAGATTCGATCTATCTTTGCTTATCCTGAATTCAATTTTCGAAACCCAAACAAGATTTTATAGATCCGCACTTTCCTGCGCATTTTTATTGCAAATATAATAATAAAAATAACTCTCATGAGCAATTAATTAGTATGTTAATAAATGAAAGTAATAATTATTTTAGTTGAAAACTTTCTAATTTATTTCACTTGAAAATAAAATTATCAAAAATGAAGAGATGTTAACACTCTAAAAGAAATTTTATGGACTTATTTACAAAAGAGTAGAGTGATTTATGCAGAGGTATATATTTCTTTTCTGAAAAATGTTCTATCATAAATTTTATATTAATTTCTAAAATTTATAAATATTTTTTTATAAATAACATAAATGAACATATTTTAAATATATATATATATATATATATATATATAAGAAACAAATTAAAAAAAAATACAAAAAATAATAATTAATAGATGATATGTTACTGTTCATCAACAGTGAACTTCCATAAATAAGGGAACAATTTGAAGAGGGGGAGGAGGTTGATGAAAATAAGGGAACAGTTTCATTATTATTATTATTCTTATTTTAATTAAAGGTGGGTTTTAAATGGGGAAGAATGAAAGGTAGTTAAGTAAATTTAGTGGGGAAAAGTTACTTTAAAAGGGACGTGGTTAATATTGTGGGACAGCCCAAAAAAAAAGTGTCAAGTATTAAATTTTAAAAATTAAAATATTAGAAAAAAAATTATAAATTAAATGTTGGTAAAATAATGTAACATTTTTTTGGAAGAAAAAGAGTATTATATTTTATTGAATGAGTTAAAAATTTTAGGTAAAAAGCACAAATAAATCCCTGAATTATTTAGTTTGTCACGAAATGATCATTTTATCCAGCCGAATAAACCATTAAATTTTCAAAATTATACTAACTTAACCACTGGATTTCATTTCTGATTATGTTTCAAGTGAAAAAATGACACGGATTGAATATCAAGTTAAACTTAAAGTATCTCTAACTGTTCGATTTAAAAAACATACACACACGTTAAGAGAATATTACGTCGTTTTCCTTTACCATAATTGCGTCTGATTTTTTCGGTGGTATTCTTTTAACGTGTTTTTCTTAATCGGACACTTAGAGACACTTTATGTTGAATTTTTCGCTCAATCCGCATCATTTTTCGGTGTGAAACATCATCAGAATGCAGATCCAGTGGTTAAATTGGTACAATTATAAAAATTTAATGATTTATTCGACGGGATAAAAAAATTAAAGATCATTTCGTGACAAACTGAAAAGTTCAAGGTTTTTTTTTGTGCTTTTACCCAAAATTTTATTCAATAAGAATGTGAGACTTCGATTAAAACATCTAAATTATGTTACGTTCTTGAGCTTAATCAACTAGAGACTTTGTACTCATGATGCTAAGATGTAGAATGTAATAAGTCACTTATCATTTTTTATGTTTTGACATAATTTTAATCCAATCACACCTAAGGAAGGGTATTTTGACCCGACTCGGGTAGAGCCTCGTTGACCCGTTCCATCCGGGGTGGGTTTTTAAGTGACCCGTCTCTGAACGGGGCGGAGCGGGGCGGATCCATCAGTGGGGCGGGTCTAGGCGGGGCGGGATGACCTGACGGATCCAACTCTGAAAATAAAAATTTACAATATAGTCCTCCAATATTTTAAAATATTACAAAATGGTCCTCTGATTTTTTTAAAAATTACAAAATGGTTCTCAAAATTTTCAAAAATTTACATTTTGATCCAAAATTATTTATATTTTTTATCCCTGAACTTTATTAAAAAATAATTAAAATTTTAAAAAATTACACTTTAATCACTATGATGAAACAAACGGGTCGGGTTGGGCCGACTCGTGGATACCCGTTACAAATATGGGGCGAGCAATTAATCGCCTCATCAGACAATGAGACGGATCATTACTTGACAGGTCCAAACGAATCGCGGGGCAGGACGGATCGACCCGCCCCAATGATCATCTCTAATCACACCCAATATATATATATATATATATGGCTTAAGTACAGAATTGGAATTGTATATTTTGATAAGTTAAACTTGAAACGAAAGAAACGGTAAGTTTTTTAATTGGATGAATCACAACGATAAGAGTATTGATAACAGAGAGTTTCATATTATAAGGAAATAATGATATTGCTGTGTGATCTTACAACTCTGATACATAGTTATTATATTTTTCTCACAGTTCACAATTTCCCTCAATTTTTTAGGCCGTTTCTATTTACTAATTAGTGGATAAAACCACTAATTGTGTAAAGATTTTAATACTCTGTCAATAAATGCTGGGAAAAGGTAGTGAACGTTTGATGAATGAATTAAAATTTTCTATAGTGATTCATAAACTGGATTTCAAGAAACTTAAAGCCAAGGAGCAACTAGAGGATGAAAACCTCTTTGCAACTGAAAAAATTGCTTCATTTCTAATAAACCAGAGAACTTCATCTTTCCCCTTCATCTTCCCCTCACCTGTGAAAAAAATTGCTTCAAATCTAATAAAATCATACGCCATCCACCGTCGATCCCGTTCTGAATCAGCAATTTCACAGCTTCAGTTTTGTTTTTGAAACAAGCTATGTGCAAGGCGGGTCCGTCCACCCATGCTGCTCTTTGCCGCCGACTCGCTCCGTTGTTTATCAGCTTCTTTATGCTCCGAACTTGAAATCAATGGCGACTAGATGTGCGAGGAGATCATGAACGTTTGGGTTAAAGGTAGGTGAGTTGGGAACGAGTTGGGTTATGGGTAGGTGAAGAAGAACAGAGGCCTGAGAGTGAGGCCATTGGCGCGGCGGCAAGCAGTGAAGGCGGAGATCTCGCGAGCCTTTCTTACCCAGTTCGAGTGATGAAGACGATGGTGGCGGCGGAGGAGTGGGAGGGAGGTTGGGATCAGTTAGGGTTATTTGGAGGCTTACTTGGATGCCACCTCTGCAAGAAAAATCCACGGAATATTCCAGAATATTCTAGTCATTCATCAAATAAATGGTATAATAGTTCTAAAAAAAAATTTAAGTGGTAAAATGAATCCACCAAAAGTAATATTAATGGCAAAAAAATATTATTTTTTAAAATAATGATAAAAATAAATTTTTAAGCAAATGTTGATGGTAAAAAGAGAATTTTTTTTCCCTATAAATACTCCACCTAAAGGGTTTGTTAGTCTTTTTCTAAAATTAGTTTGTTAGTTAAATTAGAAGGAAAAGTTCCTTTTTGCAACTCACATCTGACAAAAGGTCCTTTTTTGTAATTTTTTTTCCCGGTTCTCTATTGCAATTTTTATTTGTTGTCGGGTTCAATATTGCCATTGTGATTGGTTTTTGGACCCTTATCACCATTAAATTGACTAACGGGAAATTTGTGCGGGAATATTCCGTTACAGAATTGTCACATGTTCATTGTCTTCTTAGATGACATCCACTTGGACAGATTAATAGGTCAGGTCATAAAAAAACATTAAAAAAAATAGGCCACCTAACTCTCATTTTCCTAGATCTGCAAGGAGTTCTCCATCATCTGTAGCTAGTTCCTGGGCTAGGGAGATCGCAAGAAGCTCCCTACCATCCGCCATCGCCACACCGATCCTAGCTCCTAGCACCACTGTTCGCCGACCCAGGAACCTGGCAGGTCCGACAAGCTTCATCGTAGCGTATGTCGAAGATCAAAATCTTGAATCTTTTTGCATCCTTTTGCGATTTGGCTTCGAGGGGCAAGATCTTGCAGATCCGATCACGTGTGTCATTCCTAGAGAGAGATCCGCCACCATCAGCATCGGTGGATTCGAAAAACGTGTTGACGAAATCCTGAAGACCGCTGGGTGATTCAAAGGATGTCACTCATGCAAGATCTTACGGATACAAAGGATGCAATCAGGGTTATGTCTGGTGAGTTATTTCTGGTTTTAATCGATATCCTTTTGTCTGGTGTGTTTGATTTTTGGGTGGAGGGTCGGTTCGGTTCTGCTTTGTTCTGTCTACATCAGGGAAGGGTTGGATTGCCGATAGGCTAGAAGAATCTCCATTCATGGTGGTTTGGGTGATTGGAGGATTCTTTTCTTCATCCATGGTGATTTGGGCGATTGGAGCAAGGGAGTATTTTTTATCCAGTAATGATTCTCAATAATATACTATTGTGATTCTTTTTTTCGTGATAACCATCGTTGTCGCGGTAAAAATTTGGGATCGGTGGTTGCCGTTGACGGTGGTAGAGTTGGGCTTATTGTCGGGTCAGACAGTCGGGTTAGGCGGAGAACCGAGTTAGGATTATCACATCATCAAAGAACCAGCCACAATGGAAACAAAGATGTCAGAGTAGAAAATTTTAATGATCAGTAATAAACGGGAATAAAAAACATAAACAGTAGCGGCAAACGCAAACCACTTTTTAAAATAATTACAAAAAATAATCTTTTACCAAATGTGATTGGTAAAAATGGATATTTTCACTTAAATTAGTTATAAGCTAATGAGTTAGCTAGGTGGAATCCACTAGTTTATAAATAACATGATTGAATTTTTTATCCTATTTCCCCCCAACCTTTCTCTCTTCTAACAGGAGTATATTCGTTAAGTATCAAACATCTTATCTTACAAAAGAACACATTAGAAATAAAAGCCTTTTTTTCTTTTTCAAAGTAAAAGTTTGAGTTGCAATTTACTCTTAAATGACTGATGCATAGACCTTAAAGGTGGATCATGATTGTGTTATTAGTCACCACTTAGCGATGGACATTGGAGCGGGTTGATCCGTTCTATGAATCGATTCATATTGATCTGCATTGTGATGGATTGTTTCATGAATCGCTCTACTTTATTGGTGGATCGGTCCGCATTGATCCGACCTGCTCAACTCACAATAATTTAAAGTGTAAATTTCTAAAGTTTTTATTTTTTTTTAATTTTTAATAAAGTTGAGGGATTAAAAGTTTTGGCATTTTCGGACGGCGGCCCGACGGCGACAAGGATGGTGGTGGGCTGCAGTGAAACTTGAGGGTAAAAATGTTCAGTTTACAATTGTTGGGGCTGTAACTAAATATTTAGGTTTAAAACTCATGATATAAATAGATCTTCTTTGTTTTAAAAATCATTTGCTAAAATTATCATTTTCTAAAAAATCTTCTCCAAAATCTGTTAAACTTAATAGAAAATGTCGAAAATAGAATCACAAATTAAAAAATTATTTTAAAACGAGACTTTAATAAGACAAAAATTAAAGCACAATCTCAATAAAATAATAATTAATTATAATTACTCTACTATAAATGCGCTTTACTTTAGGAAATGTGTACGTTAATAAACATTGTACACAAAATATAAAAACCAAACTCCTCAATCTTTAGAAAACATATGGAGTATATAACAATTATGTCAAATTTCTTAACCAACATAATCTTAATCCTAGATACGAATGGACCCCTCTAATATACGCTGGATCCACCCAAACTCCATTCTTAATGCCAAAACTTAAAATCGCACTGTAAGTTAGTAACAATATATCCTTTTAAAACCTAAAAAATTAGGTTTAATTAGTATAAGTGATAAGTCCAAGTGTAAGCCACATCGACTAGTGTAGATTTGAGCAAAAAGGTTACAATGATCACAATCTTGTGCCACCGATTAATACTCGGTCCAGAAAGTAGCGGCTCCTTTCGCAAAATCTGAATTTGTCAAAATCAGACTTTGGAAAACATGGTCAAACTCACCTATACTTCCTAAATTAGAGCAAATCAACTTCAAGCCCTAAAACTTTCATTAGTTCTCAATTTCATCCTTATACCTTACTTACCTCCTCCTCGATTGTCTTGCCTCCACCCTCCCATGGTTGTGCCACCTTTGCCCACCCCCTGCCAAAGGCCCGACACACAGTCCTCCCAGGTCCCTCCCCGCCCTTCATAGCCCACACACATATATCTCGCGCCAACCGCCGTTTCGTTGCCCTCCCTGTATCGTCTCGCCGGATCTAAATGTCGTGGTGATTTCATGGAACTAGATATGAGTTTGTGGTGATCTCGCGATGGGAATTGCTGCAAGGCGAGCATGCGAGGAAAGATGGCGTGACACTGGTTTGGTATAGTTGGGTATAGTTGGGGACATGGATCAAAGTGAGCACCGAAAAATATTTTAGGTTATAAGGTTAATTTAGGGAGTGAAATGGGGTTTAGTAATAATTTAGGAAGGTGCTTGAAATCAGATTTTAACCATAACCTAGGTTATGCAAGCACAACCAACATAATAGTTGAATTTTGATGTTAATTTGATTTCAGTTTATGCATATTATTTATCAATAAATAAAATTCCAGAAAATAATAATAATGATAATAATAATAGAGTAAATACATTAAGTTTTTAGTTTTATATACAAGTTTAAATTTAAAACGATATTTAAATAAAATGATAGATTAAATGTTCAATAATAGTGCCCGTCCGAGTAAAATGTGATACAATTTGAAGGTATACAAACTTTTTTTTAGTTATATAACACAAAAATTACATTTTTGAGTGAGAAATTAAGTGGAGGGTAATAAGGTAAACCGGTATATAAAAGTCTCTTAAAAAGGAAACGTGTTAATTTTGTTGAGACAACCCAACAAGAAAAACGTATCAATTTTGTTGAAATGGAGACTCGAGACCTCATCCACCCTAAAGGAGTAGCACTGCTACAGGCAGAGTGAGCCTTTGCTTCACCCTCCTAAAATCTAATCCTCTACTGGCGTCTAGAATACACCAAACCACCTGCTACAAGCCACAATACCCACCTTGTCAATCTCACTAATCCAAGAAATCATGATTTCCACACACCCAGCCACAATTGCCGAAAACATAACGAAGAGGGATCAACCACAACCTTGCCACGAGTCCTTGACTGCCAAGTTGAAACCAGATCGGACCGTCCACCCGAACCATCAAACAGACAATGACGACTTGATGGAATAGCGACAGGGCGGCCCTGGGAGTGCCAACTATGATGCAGAGATGGAAAACGCTCACGACAACCCCAAGAGCCCTACACTAGTGCTAGAATGTGCTGGAGATGGCAGCGGTAGAGACTGACGGTGCGACACAAGCATCGCATAACGGCGACGATCATAACCTTGTCGCGATGGGGAATGGATGAAAAGAGCCTCAACCTCCAGATGAACGGGGCAAGTATCGACGGACAAATGGGAAGGAAACTCGCAAGCGTGAGAAATATGTCCAGTCAAGAGCTAAGAGGAGCCACACCGACGACAACGCAAGAATCCATTCAATTTAAGCACAATAAATTAGTTGTGTGTTTTTTTTAAGTCTTTCTATTATTTGACTAATAGTTATTAGGGTTGAGTGATAAGAGACTTATCATTATTATTTCTTAAGCAAGATCTCTCATTCAAATATTGTATATGGAGAAAACACTAATAAGAAAGTTATTCCTTAAAAAAGCCGAACAATGTTTAACCCAAGTAAAACTAGAAAAAATGAGTAATGTCGGCAAAACTAAATATCCAATATAGTAATAATCCCAAGATTAAATATACAACATTAAATAACTTCTCAACTAGGGGTGTAAAACGAGCCAAACCGCTCACGAGCTCAAAAAACGTCAAATGAGTCGAGCTTCACGAGCTTTGAGCTCAAGTTCGAGCCTGACTATGGACTCGTGTAATAAACGAGACGAGCCCGAACCTTGCAGGTTCGGCTCGTTTGGCTCGCAAGCCTTATTCGAGCAACATATAATTACAAAAATGCCCCTTCAAGCTGAGCCAATCGAGCCTTATTCGAACCTAATCTTAAAGATATTATCAATTTACCTATTAGTGCCCAAATATATCGAGCCAATCAAGCCTTCAAGCCGAGCCCGAGCAATTCACGAGCCGAGCTCGAGCCGTCATATATTGAGCTCGACGAACTCGAGCTCGAGTCTTATGAACTCAGGCTCGGCCCGGCCCGACCCGGCCCGGCGCGTTTACACCCTCAACCATATGCCCATAACACAAATATATTTTTACATGCATTTCACCGTTTATGTCAACCCATACAATTGGGCAGAGGTGCTGGTGGCGTCGTTAAGAAAATTCATAAAAAAAAGCAGCAGCAGTCAGGCACTCAGCTGCAGCAGCAGAAGGAAGAAGAAATTTTAAAAAATGGCAACACACCCACGTTCTTCCATCGTCACCATCACTATCAATCCTCT
This sequence comes from Daphne laureola, assembly GCA_038382905.1. Classification (NCBI taxonomy): domain Eukaryota; kingdom Viridiplantae; phylum Streptophyta; class Magnoliopsida; order Malvales; family Thymelaeaceae; genus Daphne; species Daphne laureola. The sequence goes on from JBBYHH010022113.1 coordinate 20,974, forward strand.
CTCCACTCTAATACAGCCAACCTTGCTCTTCTCCTCTTTCCATGAAATCCGCTTCAGGATCAGGAGCACCCAACTCCGAGGCCCACAATGCTGCAACCCGCCCTCTTCCGCCGCCTCCTCCTCCTCCTCCTTCTATACGCCGTTTCCGCATCTGGGTACGGCTCCATGGGCTCTATCTCTGCCGCTTTCGGGGACAATGGCTTCTTTTGCGCCATTGACGCCAGCGGGAAGCAGCATGTTGTCTGCTGGGGAAGGAACAGCAGCTCTGCTTCTTCGTCTTCTTCTTCCTCCGCATCGCCCTCGTCCTTGACTTCCATGCCCCTATCGAGTTCTGACTTCTTCGGGGATGTTCCGGCGATGGCTGCGCTTTCTGGCGGTGAGGAGTTTCTTTGCGGCATTTCAGCGAACAGCTCGACGGCTTTTTGCTGGAGCTCTCTTGGGTCAGGTATTACAGATCTCGTTCCTTCTGTTTTTCAAAACACATCGTATTCTAAGATTGCTGCTGGGAGGAATCATGTTTGTGCGATTAGAGGGTCTTATTATTTGGAAACCTCATCGGGGATCGTGTGACTGTTGGGATATTGTGAGTTCTGGTAAAAGGTTGAGCTCAAAACCCAGTACTCTATTTCATGATGAGCACGCAAGTAGTTTAGTGTTTGAAAAGATTGTTTCAGGAGAGGGATTCAGTTGTGGTGCGAGTAAAGAAGGAGAGCTCCTTTGTTCGGGGCCAAATTCTGCTGCTTTGGGGATTGCAAATATTTCTGAGAATTTTGTGTCTTTAGCATCAGGGAGGAGTTCTGTCTGCGGGCTCTCAAATTTGTCTGCTGAGATCAAGTGCTGGAGTGCGAATGATTCAGTTCCCGCACCTCCGGTTGGCATTCAATTCATTTCCTTGACTGCAGGAGCTCACCATTTGTGCGGCATACGAGAGGATGACCATGGTGTGGAGTGCTGGGGAAGCTTCAACTTCTCTTCACTGCCAAAGGGTTCCGGGTTCATGGCTATTGCTTCATCCGAATTCACCATGTGCGGTATCCGGGAAGTTGATTTAGTGCTTGACTGTTGGAATGCTAACGGTTCGTTGCCAGGAGAATACAGTCCTCCGCTTGAACTATGCAGTCCAGGTCTTTGCAGCTCAGGCTCCTGTGGGAATCAGGAGTTCGCTTTCAACGCAAGCATTCTAAATGAGCTAGATTTGACAAGCTTGTGTTTCCGTAAGGACTTGAAGATTTGCTCACCTTGTGGTTCTAGTTGTTCAAAAGGCTTATTTTTGTCCAGTCCGTGTTCAGAAAACAACGATAGGGTCTGCACTGAATGCTCTCTCTGTCAGAATAGTTCTTGCTGGAATGTTTGTGGGATTCATCGATCCCCTGACAACAAGCGTTGGCGTCACCTACGCAGATTACTTCTCATAGCCGGCCCTTCTGTAGCCGGTTTCTTATTGTTGTTGCTTGGATTATCTGTTCTTCAGTGTGTCTTTTGTACCAAATTAAGAAGAGGGTCCAAGAGACAATTGAGGTCAGGCATAGGGGAATCTGAATTGGAGACTCTTAAGAGCTTAGATTCAGTCTCTGCTCCATCTGTAGCACCCTGCCCTGATATGGCTCAGATTTTCAGGCTCTCGGAACTGAAAGATGCAACTAATGGTTTCAAGGAGTTCAATGAGCTCGGGAGGGGAAGCTATGGTTTTGTCTACAAAGCTGTCCTCGCAGATGGTCGTCAAGTAGCAGTGAAGAGAGCTAATGCCGCTACAATAATCTACACTAATAATCGGGATTTCGAGATGGAACTAGAGATTCTTTGCAGCTTAAGACATAGCAATATCGTGAACTTGATCGGTTACTGCTCGGAAATGGGAGAGAGGCTGCTTGTATACGAGTATATGCCACATGGGACCCTCTATGATCACTTTCATGGAGGTCTTTCTCCTTTGAATTGGGGTCTCAGGTTCAAGACCGCCATTCAAGCTTCCAAGGGACTGGAGTACCTTCACAAGGAAGTCATTCCTCCCATCATTCACCGACATGTCAAGAGTTCGAACATCCTTATAGACTCGGGATGGGGAGCGAGGATCGCAGATTTCGGCCTTGTTTCAACTAGCCAGAAGGAAGTAAGTGGAGACGCCAAGGATGATGTTTACAACTTCGGAATCGTGCTCTTGGAGATTCTAAGTGGACGAAAAGCATATGATCAGGATTATTCGCCTCCGAGTATAGAAGAGTGGGCATTGCCCTTAATTAAACAGGGTAAGGCAGCTGCCACCATTGATAGATCCATTCCTCTGCTGAGAAATGTAGAGCCATTGCTGAAACTAGCAGACATAGCTGAGCTGGCTCTTCGAGAAAGTCCAGATGAGCGGTCTGATATGTCTGAGCTTGCAAATCTGTTGCAACAAACTGTGAAGGATGGATTGACCTTCTAATATTCAATGGTTCTCCAAAAGTTGAGGTAACTAACCAGAGCATATTCTCTTTGAGTTTAGGTATCTGCAACTGTATATTTGTCATCAGTTTGTTGTATATTGGGTACCCTAATTGTTCCCTGTTCCAATAGTCAGATTCAAAGGGTATGTGCATTTTTACTGTTTTTATTAAAAATAACTTTTATTTTTAAGGTAATCTGTACAAACTATTGTCACTACATGTTTCAATAGGAAGGGCAAGTTATTTCCATCTTTCTTTTTTACTGAGTATTTTTACATATGAAAGTGAATATGAGCATGTTTCTATTTGGGTACATATATGATTGGCCAAAGAGAGGAGTTTCAAAACTATTAGCATGTCTATTTTTTGGTACATATATTTATGATCGGAAATGTTATCAACGATCATTTTGGACACTTTTTTAAACATTCTCCCGTTAAATGCTTACCATGTATTCATTTTGATGGATCTAAAATAAAGTAGGTCCGTAAAAATCATTACAAGGCAAATTTTAAATGGAAAATCTCCAAGATAATATCTAAAATGACTCTTCGTAACATTCTCCAATTCCAAAACTCCTACTAATTTCTCTAGTAAGAAAATGCTAGCAACAATCTCTTAGAAAGTTATTTGGACATTCTTCCATTAATTTTTTGTTATGTGTTTATTTTTATGAATCATGATATGCTAATTTTATTTTTAAATACTCTTATAATCCACAAAAAATGAACAGATAACAAAAATTTAATGGGATGATAAACTAACAGGTGACAGCTGAAACGCAAGGAAGTTTACAAGTGGACAAGTTGGGTTTTGGGCGATGCTAACCTTAATTAAGAGTTGCAAGTTGCAAGTTGCAACCTTGTTTATTGGTTTTGGACAAGAGAATAGTAGATCGTGCTTGGCCAAATTAAGAGGCCAGAAGCAGAAGCCAGAGCCTTTAATTTGACTCCACTTAATTAATAGAGTGCATGTTTAGGTAGTTAATTTACAGGATCCACCAACCGAAGCCAAGTTCTTCTCTTCTTTGGAGACATGGTTAGTGGAATTGAATCAAGATACTTCATTCTCATTTTCCCAATCCTCTTAATTATGTACCCTAATATGCTTGACTACCACTATTAAATATTCCTTTAAAAGGTCATACAAAAAATTCATAAAAAATATATTTAGAAAATTTATATTTCAAATTATGATATAGATAAAATTTATGTAACTTAAAGTATCTAAACACTCATGAAAAATGTATGTATCTTTTTAGGACGGAAGAGTATATATGTGGGTGTTGTGTGTGCGTGTATACACTCCCTAATAAAGGAATCAGAATGAAAAAGTTAGGGTTACTCTTTCATGGTGCGTCGTCGCCGGGCTTCAAGGGCACCGGCGACGCCGTTTCTCTGCGTCCTTCTCCCTGGCGCGCTCGAGCACGCCTAGGCGGCTAGGCCCCTTGTCGCCGGCAACGCTTTGCTACCAGGTCGAGGTTGGTTCCAATAGTTTGACCCACCTCGCACGATCTTCGTGTTTTCTTCCAATCGGCCCCGCTCGTGTTTTCTGGATCGTCGATCGAAGCTACGGTTTTTGGGTCATTCATCGACACATCGCATCCTACTCAGCGGTCCGTTATCCGCCTCTCATGGCATTTTTTGGTTTGCTTCTAGGTACGACTCTATTGATTCTCGATGTTGTCCGCCTTTTTGGGGCGCTAGTCCGCACCCATTGGTCTCTGTTTCGTTCGGTCCCTATCGGCGGTCTGCAGGGTACCATGGGATATCAGTTCAATTGCGCACACTAGAAGGGCGTTAAACTTGGTCTCACCCCCGACAAGCCCGCTCTAGAGGCGAGGACATGGCTTGTTGGATGGTTGGTCACTGGTCTATCCTTGGTGAGTTCTGTTGGTAGGAAGGTAGGATCTGCTGTGAAGGTACGTTATATTTGGTGCACTGTTTTGGTCCCTATTGGTGTGGTGTGGGGATTTTCCAAGGCTTGAGCATGTCTTCGGGCGGCTCTGTCGTGATTTACCCCGACTTTATAGATAGGTGTTGGAAAAGTGCGAACGTTGGCTCGGGGATTAGTGGTGGTTGTTGGTCTGAGGTTGATAGTGTTACAGTCACATCAGATGAATACTATTTTTCGATAAGTTTTATCCGGAGGTTAGATTGTAACATTATCGGAACACTATTTAAACATGTAATGAACATGGTTTCTGATGATTTGATCATCCCGAGAATTAATTTGAGCTCAATTCCATGAGATTTAAATATTTTATAATATTATATGAGTCCCGAGCCATTTTGCCAAGATTTGGTTTCGGATGGCAAAGTGGTCATTTTGAAGAAGTGAACGGTAAATGGCATTTTGATCTTTTCCTTTATGCGCCGGTTTTAGGGGCTGAATTTGGGCACATGTTGTTGACAATTTGGTTGTTAGATGGATATGATGAAAGAGTGAAGTGTAGAAAGAAAAGAAATGAAATGATGAAAACTTGGCTTGTTGAATTACCTCTTCTCCTTCCCCAATGATG